>QEOT01122409.1:5136-22702 GCA_003123785.1 Pterocarya stenoptera | reverse complement strand
AAATAAAAGACCTAATATTGAATTTATACAACTAACAAGTATACCTTTATTGAATTATAAAATCTTAAAAAATTTATAAATAATTAAAATATCTAACTAGTTGATATTTATCCAAAATAACAATATATTAGCCTACATATATTATTAATACATACATTTAATATGATAGCATATATCTATTTCATATATGGTTTTCACATACTAGTATATAACATTATTAAATTTTATCGACTAATTATTATACAAATTATAAAATATACCTATAAAGTATATTCACTATATAGACATAAGTAATTAGATTACATATTATATATTTAATTATAAAAGTGGTATGCTTATATTATTAGCTAATACATATATATGTATATATACATAGATGTATGTATATATTTATCAATATATGAATGAGTTTTAATCGAGTCGAGCTAACGAGTCGATTCGAGCATAAACGAGCGAGCCTTAACGAGCCTTAACCGAATCGAGTCTAGTTTTGTCGGGTATGTATCATTTACTAATCGAGCGGATATATACTTTCACGAACGAGCTTTTTTTTTTCACGAGTCGAATTCGATTCGAGTTTAACCGAGCTTTAACCGAGCGAGCTATCGAGTAGACTGGTTCATTTACAGCCCTACTTAGAGTCATTTGGATAGTGAAATAAGATATAATAATTTTAGATAAAAATTAAAAATTAAATAAAATATTATTATAATATTATTTTTTAATATTATTATTGTTTTGAGATTTTAAAAAGTTAAAGTATTTATTGTATTTTGTGAGAGAATTTAAAAAATTATAATGATGAGATGAGATAAATTAAGATGATTTCTCAATCCAAACGGAAGCCTGAAAGGGGCAAGTTGAGGGAGTTGAGTAGCGACACCCAAAAATATATTAGTATTTTTTATTAAAATGATATTATCGCATTAATTGGTCATAAAATAAATCGTAAAATAGATGTATGAATATCATTATTCTTGTCTGATTTGCTATTAGCTTAGCATCTTTTAGAGTCCTGAAATTCCTAACTTGTCGCCAATACCCATCTTGCCCAAAAAATAGGAGTGTTAAAATTTAAAGAAGTAACCTTACATCAGCAAGAAGAAGGGGAATAACATTCAACTAGTGTCTTTATTTTCCAAAAAGGATGTGATGGAGAAAAAAACCCTCAGAGTTTCATAGGATGGGAATCTTCACAGAATGGGAAAAGGAAATCCTCCCAAAAGGTCCAAAACCCCACCAATGTCTCCACCTTTCTTCATCTCTCTCACTGACCAACTACCTTCCCACTAAATGTCGCTACTTTCCATTCCTACCCCTGGAGAATTGAAACCCACCTACTGAGCGTGCAGTGCAATTTAGGAAAATCCTTTATGTGAATGGACAACTGACTCATGTTCGATACCGACAAGCGTACAAAAAGTCAACTAAGGTTTCGAGCTTGGCACTCAGAGAAGAGCGTGGTGGGGAAGCAGGCAGGCAGGCAGGCAGGCTTGCCAAGTCAATTGGGAATCACTTGGAATAGAGTTGATTGCTAGACACTAGACATAAATTATTATAAAGCTACTAATTTTTTATAAATTACATGTGCATAATGCAAGAAGAGCAACTACTAGAAGTTTTGAAACTAATACTATTTTCCCTCTTACCCCACACCTCAGTATTGCATCATCTTAGATAGTGAAGGCAAGATTCAGAGTCAACAGATCTTTTCATCCCAACCATTACTTTCTTCGATTCAGATTCCGTCTTGTTCGTGTAATCCCATTCACTGGTTTGCTCTTGTTCCTCATGTGCCTCAGTTTCATCGTCTAGAAAACAATGCAACGCATTGGAATAGTCAAGACTTTGGTTTACAACAACAGTCTGCTGCAAATAAAAATTGAAGTTCGTTTATATGGCTATAATGGAATTAGTTCGACAGGCCTACCCGAGACGGTTGACAGAGAGAAAGCAGTTAGGCGTCTAACGCAATCCTTCAGTGCTTGGAGCTCAGCTTCCTTCGAATTGAGTTTAGATTGGGCCAAATTCAATTCGGATTCCAGCTCCACGATTTGGTTTTCCTGTTGTTCAATGAGCAAATGGCAAAGTTTCTGATCAAGTTCAGCTGGCACCACCCCATGGAACTGATAAGAATCTGAATTCTGGCCTTCGGCTTCACAAAAATCCATTGCTGAAACTTCAGTCTGCGCAACTAGTCCCAAGTCAAACGACAAGATTTTTCTTAAATAGCAGAAAAATGCATAGCTTAGCAGATAGGAGAAAAAGCAGACTCAAAAAGAGAAAAAACATTGAATGAATTACCATGCCCAATGGTATATGTTAGAAGTGGCATTCCTGTCAGTTTTGCTGCATCAGAATTGATACTTCTTACTCTGGGTAATTATGATTATTGTCAACTCCAAGTTTGATAGACTTCGCATCTACTAGCATTATGTTTAGTCCAGACTATTTTATAAATATTTAGTTATATGCATAATAGTGCAGCAAAGATGCAAACCCCTGTACCTACAATGATACAAAACTCTGTTTACAGACATGTGAAAATGTACATTAATTGGTGCCGGGCTGGCGCGGGGGGAAGAGATACATGCGGGGTACCATGCCATATTATAAATGACACATCTTAATGAGGTGAATTAATCTAACAGGAAAAAAAAAAAGGAATACTTGAGAAATTCTTACCTCAAGCAAATTTGGTCTTGCTTCCTCTTGGTGAGAAGCTTCAGTGATGCACCAAGGAAGTTTTTGCAGTTCAGACTCAAGCTCAGCCTCAAGTTGATTGATTTCGTGCATTCTTGGCTCTGGCTCTTCAGTAAGAACGCTACTTGCATATTCACCATCGTCAAAAACCAAGCGACCAGAAACCTTGATATCATTAGGGTCCCTATTCCCTGTACTAAAATTGTCTACCGCAAGTTGAGTGTGCTTGCTGTAGTTTTTGTTTGGCACTGCATCAACTTCACTAGCAAAAGCCGAAATGCCGGGTTGATAGGATGATCTTTTTTTATCAATCTCAGATTTTAATTCTTGAACAACTTTTGCAGTCTCATCCACAGCAATATTCAGCTTACTGATCTCAGATTTCCCCGCTGACATCATGTACATAATCCCAACACCAAGTCCCCAGCCAAATAAAGAGCCATCTAGATAGCAGAACATGAAATAATTTAAGACCTTGATGCTATTTAGCAAGCACCTATAACACATAATACAAACATACATGCAAAAACAAAAATTGCAATAAAACAATCCAAACTAACAAAATGAAAACAGGCGTATGTTAAAAATGAATAGAAAAGGGCTTTAATTTTTAATTGTTGGGAATTAAGTTTATCATTTGGAGTGGCACCCATTTTTGGCTAGTAATCATTTAGGAGTTGGACCCATAGAGCTTCATTACAATTGACTAAAAAACAAGGTCGTCGGTTAGTCAGTATAATCCAAGTCGTATTCTTCTTTTGCTGCAATCAATCATATAAAGGCTTCTTCATCTCCTTTTTGTAAAAATAATGACAATCGTAACAATTAATTTTGACCTACTTTTTCTCATTTCAATATATAAAGCACTCTTTTATCACTTTGTACAGGAAGTTAAGAGTTTGCTTATGATATCAAACGCTGAATCGCGGAAAAGCTCCATACCCACAAGGGCTGAAGAAAATCTTCCCGTGTAAAATAATGAGAAGCGACATCTTAACAACGGGTACCAAATCAAAGATACAGGATTAAGATTAATTTGGATCGGCAACAGGCACGAGCATAACAATCAGAAGACTGTACCTTTAGAAGATGACGATGCAGAGCTCGAGGCCACATTCTTGCTGATTTTCCTCCTCTTTAAGCGAACAGCGAATCTCCTGGCACTCTTCCTCGGGACCTCGGTCTCCGGCTCTATACTACCAGATCTCTTAACCCGAGCCGCCTTCTTAATCCTCGATTTCTTCGATCCAGATCCAGACCGGGACCCAGAGCTTGAAAACCGAAAGATCCCATCCTGTTCGCTTTGAGAGCCATCACAAGCACTCGGTGCATGGAAGGGATTGTCGGTCTGCTGGGGAAGAGTACTGGGGGTGGGATCATCGGTATCATTAGGGCCAAAGAGGTGCTTGGCAACGAGACCAGTGGATCCAGCCACTGCTGCAGCTAAGAGAACCTGCCACATTGGTGGTGATCAAACTAAGCTAAGCCAATTTTCTTCAGGCATTGAAGATGGAGCTCGGAGATGTAGGGGTTTTGCTCAGATCATATGTTTCCCGCTTCCCTCCGATTTACACGTGTGAGAAAATTATTGGTTCGAATGGTTTTTTTTTCTAGTTTTTGAATTTTTGTTTAGGATTTTCATGGTACGGTCGGACATCCGACACACAGATTCGGTGATCCAACACACTAGACGAGAAATTATTTGCCGAAGACTATCTCCGATTTGAAATGAATTTTTAAATTTAAAATCAGAAAAGAAACATGTTGGAGGAAATGTGTATATTAATATTATTTGAGAAATTTAATTGTGCAGTTGTAAATATATTAGGACTTGAGAAGTGTTAGTTTGATTAATAAATTTTATAACAAAAAAAATAACAAATTAACGTAAATAAATATGATAAGTTGGATTTTTTAATATTAAAATATATATATATTTGCAGGCTTGTAATACTCAAGCGTTGTGTAATTATTAAAAAAAAATTAATAAATATGAGATTTATATAAAAAAAATTAATTTTTTAATAATAAATTTTATTATTTTTTAAAACAATTACTCAACATTTACGCACTATACAAATATATCTATATTACCCATCTCTATAATTCCGACCAGAAGGATAACATTATACATAACCTTGCTACAAGAAATTCAAAAAGGAAGTTAAACTACCGAAGATAATAATTTGCAGCCCCTATCAATAAGAGTTTTGCTACACAACTTCTTATTATTTATCTATATTTTATATTTCATATTTTTTTAAATTTTTTTTGAGTTTATTTTTTTTAAACTATTTCAAATTTTTTATTCACTATTCATATAAAAAATATTTGATAAAAAATATATATATATATATAAAATGTAGAGTATAGATAAATAATAAGAGACTGAAAAATTTTTTGTATCAAGAATATTTCCACAGGTCTTCCATGCCTACGTCAGAAAGAATTGACAAATGCTTTTCTTTAATTTGAGTTTTTTTTTTTTTTTATCATTTGTGACATACGCGAAGGCTAACATATAGTGTTATATATCGCTGAAAATAATCAAATTTAAAATAAAAACAGTATTTTTCAAAATAGATTCATAAAAGTGATATGATTTACTATAAATTTAATTAGGGGTGAAAATTCAGGTGCAAGTTCATGTGTAGCCATGTATTCCGATTCAACGACAAGTATCGGTTCGGGTTAAACCAACTATAACTGGGGCTTATACCCGATTATAAAAATTCAGATATCCGGTTATCCGCGTTGTAATTGAATATCCGAACTTGTCAAAAGTACCATTTTAAGATGAGGGTTACAAATACAAAAAGAAGACATCAATTCATCATCTATAAGGCAATTTTTCTAAAATGTGAAGTAATGTATCAAAAAAACTTTTTGACTAAGTAGGCTAGTTTTGTCATTTAAATTAAATATCCGATCAAATATAATGATCGTGAATCTTCTTCAAATTCATGTAAGACTGGGTATTATCACATTGAGCGAGTTTTATTAGACTTAAGAACGAGTATAACCTTACTAACTTATTCAGTATATTTTTACAATTAGGATTGGGAGAGCAAAAACTGCTCAATTGACACTTAAGTTAGTTGATAGATTTGTTAAGATCGCTATTAAGTATTGTCGAGGGTGTTTTGATCAAGGTCAACTCGCTCTATTTTTCAATGGATTTTGTGGTACTAGACACCGAGTCTACTCAAAGTGTTAGTGAGCAAATCCCGATTATTATAGGTCGCCCTTTCTTAACCACATTCAATGTTTTAATTAATTGTCGAAGTGGTGCGATGAATCACTTTTAGAAATATGATTGTTAAACTTAACATGTTTTACATAAGTAAGCAAATACCAGATAATGAAAGTAATTGTGAGCTGGTTAATATGATAGAGAGCTTGGCCCAAGACTCTTTATTCAATCAAGTTGTAAGTTGTGAGGATCATCTAAAGAATTAATGTCTCACTCGGTAGGGATGCAACTTTGATATTTAGAAATCAAAGGAGGTAAACTCCTTGTTAGATTATGTTCCTATGTATAATGTGCGACCCTAGGTGGAAGAATACACAAGGTTGGGCCTAGATCAAACGGAAGTTTGATGTGGTTTAACATGACTTCTTTTGGGATGATCCATACTTATTCATGAAGTACCATCTTGATCAAATAATTAGGAGATGTATTTCTAAGAGTAGTACTGACAAAAGATATCATCTTCTTTTATCATAAGCAAGCAAGCATGTGAAGGATCATCTAAAGAATTGTCTCACTCGGTAGGGGTGCAACTTTGATATTTAGAAAGAGAAACACTACTTACAACCGGCCATTGCGTAACCAATGCAACTGGCACGCCTTTTCATGAAAATTTTTATTTTTTTAACATTTCATTCTTTTATCAGTTCATCATTCCCTCTCTCTTTCTCTATCAATTTTTTTTTGTCTTCTTCTTCTAATTCCTCCCTCTACATCTCTCTCCTTTGCACATCGCATTTACTAAAACATGCGCCAATTTGTATTTATTTATTTTATCATCTCATAAATTATCATTGAAGTGTTTGTATGCCTATCCAACTTACTGAAACATGCGTCAGTGGACTCAGGCCACGATTGTAATGTCGAAGCGACGATGATACCGTGAAAAGTTGGTGCTTTGTGCCAGTGACAGTCAAAGTGGAAGCAGTAGCATCAACTGTTGAATCAACAGAGGTGGAAGAAGCTAAAGCCGAATCGGAAGAGAGATAGGAAGCTGAAACTGAAGCAGAATCAATTGGAGCTGCAGCTGGTGGAGCAAGGGAACGAGCCGAGTGATTACACTGAGAGCAAGTATTGGGCTATGTTCTCAGAGGAAGTCGGAGAGGTCTTTATCAAAAAAAAAAAAAATTGATAGAGAAAGAGAGAAGGAACGACGAAGTGATAAAAGCATGAAATGTTAAAAAAATAAAATGTTTCATGAAAAGACGTGCCGGTTATATCGGTTACGCAATAACCGTTTGTAAGTAGTGTTTCTCATTTAGAAATCAAAGGAGGTAAACTCATTGTTAGATTATGTTCCTAGGTATGTGCGACCCTAGGTGGAAGAATACACAAGGTTGGGCCTAGATCAAAAGGAAGTTTGATGTTGTTTAACACGACTTCTTTTGGGATGATCCATACTTATTCATGAAGTACCCATCTTGATCAAATAATTAGGAGATGGATTTCTAAGAGTGACAAAAGATATCATCTTCTTTTATCTTAAGCAAGCATGGGAAGGCCAGTTTTCCTCATGAAAGATCGGTGCAAAGATTTTGTATGTGGATTTTATCGGCCCTTTATTTTTCATGATTTTATGCATACTGATTAGAAGATGAGAGTCTAGAAGTTGAAAATTAGATGACATTTTATCCATTTTGCTTTTCAGGATTAATCTTTTGTTACAATTTACAGTAGTGCACTAAATTCTTGTTTTAGTTTCTCTGTTCTTAATTTGCTTGTTTTAGCTACCATTTTGCAAGTAGTAGATTTTTAATATATAAGCTTGATCATTTGATGATGATGATGATGATATCATTTCTCCTTGCCTCGCTTTTATTGTTCAGAGTTCTCAGGTTCTTGGTGTATTTTGCTTTTTACATTCATGACATCTATTTGAGCTTATCAATTTCATGTTTGGGACAATGTTCATTTTAGTTTGGGGTGAGAAATAGTTTTAATTTAGTCATCTCAACTCATCTCATCTCATCTCATTTAATCTCATTTAATTATTATAATTTTCTAAATTTCCACACAAAATAAAATAAACAAATCAACTTTTTCAAATCCTAAAATAAAAATAATATTAAAAAATATATATTCTAATAATATTTTATTCAACATCTATGAAAACAAACGAGGCTAAAAGTCATTTGTTGGTTATATGCCTTTTCTTTTCTATTTTTCCATATGCGTTTTTGTTATATTTATGTGTTCGTAGCCCAAAAAACAATTGAAAAAGAAAACTTCCTTAGTAAGACTTTTATGTTCGAAGTTCATTATGCTACTAATATGTAAAGTGGTTCATAGTTGTCATGCTCACTTTATTATACAAGTAGCTACACATACATAGCTTATGGTTGATGGATACATATATGGTCAGAAAATCTTGAAAATAACAGTACTGTTCAAGACTATTGATCATTGTGAGTTTTGAGCCAATCAATTTTTTTTTAGAGTTATTTTTCTTTTACTCTAATTTTTTAAGTGGAAGTACAAAAAAAAAAAAAAATAGTCTCGTTATTGTTTCTTTTGGCCAAGAGAAAATCAATTCATCTCATTGAGCCAATTGACTAGTCTTTTTTTTAAAACATTTTTCCAAAGTGTTTCAAGCATTAACGATCAAATTGCCTCATATGGTGAAAGTGTTGAACTGCAAAATAAAATAAAAAACAAAAAAAACAATTGTAAAGGTGAAAATGAAAGAAAAAATAATATATGATCAATTTGAAAAAGTGTACTATGGAAAAAATATATATATATAGTGCTTCTTGAGGAAAACCGGTTCTTTACAAGTAAGGATTCTTATAATATTTAGAAATAAATTGCTGGTCTTAGTTTTGGTTTTTCTTTAAAGAGATGTTTTGTTGCAATCACTACTCTGTGAATTTCTTTGGTTTTAGAGATTAGTATTCACTACAAAAAAATCAAGCATTGCTGGCTTCGATAAACATTGACACCTATCTAAAAAAATGCTGCTACTTAATTAGCGGCAATTTTTTGCCATCGTAACCATCCGCTGGTAGTGGGTGGTCATTATTTTCACAAACTTCGATACTTGAAAATCTCATTCACAGCATTTGTATACAATTTAGCGGCATTTCTTGAAATGCCTCCAGCTTTCCTAAATTAACGACATTTATCGAAACGTCGCCATTAGTTCGTTGCCATTAGTTCGTTGCCATCCTATTGCATAAAATAACGGCGTTACAATAAACGTCGCTGCTAGTACGTTGCTAGCGCATAATATAAATTGACGGCATTTATTTAAACGCTACCAATAGTATGTTGGCAACACATTGAATAAATTAATGGTCTTTATCTAAACGCCGCTACTAGTATGTTGCCAGCGCATCATATAAATTGACGGCATTTATTTAAACGCCACTAATAGTACGTTGTGACACATTGAATAAATTAACAGCATTTAGCTAAACGCCGTCACTAATTAAAATAGCGGTGTTACCATAAATACCATTGCTAGAACGTTGCCAGCACATCATATAAATTGGCGGCATTTATTTAAACACCACCAATAATACGTTGGCGACACAGTAAATATATTAGAGGCATTTATATAAACACTACCACTAATTAAAATAATGACGTTACCATAAACGCTACTGCTATTACATTACCAATACATCATAAAAATTGACGGTATTTATTTAAAAGCCACAAATAGTACATTAGCGACACATTGAATATATTAACGGCGTTTATCTAAACGTCAACACTAATTAAAATAGTGGCATTACCATAAACGCCGTTGCTATTACATTGTTGACGCATCGTAAAAATTAGCTGTATTTATTTAAATGTCACTAATAGTACGTTGGCGACATGTTACTACCGCAATCCATAAATTAATGGCGTAATGTAAATGCCGCCACTAGTTCATTGCCGGCGAATTTTTTAAATTAACGACATTAATATAAACGACGCTACAAATACGTTGTTGGCGCATTGCATTAATTAATGTCGTTTAGAATGCACCAATAATATGATATACCACAATAAAAATATATATAATATATAAATTAATAATAAATATGATATAATGGGTCATTATTCATATAATAAAAAAAAATTACAAATCAAATCACATGAAAGTGATTTAATAACAACTATATATAAAATCATTACGTGTGAAGAAACTCTAAATATTTCAACTCACAAAAAACAATTACAAATCAAATCACATGAAAGTGATTCAATAACAACTATATATAAAATCATTACATGTGAAGAAACTCTAAACATTTCAACTCACATACTATTTTGAAACTCTGTTATAGACGAGATTAGCCAAACAGAGTTTGCATGGCTTTACACAGTTCATTCCCCAGATACCTCTCGTAAAAGTCTACTTCATCTCTTCCTTTCACAAACAATGCAGAAGTGCTTTTAGTACCATAACGTCCCTATGCATGAGCGAGAGACATCAAAATTTTGTCAGATAATAGATGGAAAGTGAAAAAAGTCAACAAAATAAGAAGCAATGATATTTTTATTTCCCTTTCCAAACATATATATTTGCTATAATTAATTCACTATGTTAATTAGATCCAACCAACCCAGTTCTTTTTGTTGAAAATAATGTAAGACATGATACACTCAAAACACACAAAAAATAATGATCAAAGGGACAGAGGGGAAATGTTAATCCCCACTTTCTGCATTTCTTCATGTCAACGTGTATGGGGTGGTAAGTTATATAAAATATATAAGAAGAAATAAGCAATAATATTGAAGCAGTACTACATAGCTTGAAACAGAACAGTCTGTTCTACATTTTAAAGGAAGATCAGATCACATGTCTGTCAATTAGGCCCCAACTGCAAAGTGGGAGAAAAAGAACTAAACTTGAAATCAGGATTTTTGATCCTCCAATGCATGCAGTCCCCTAGCAAGTTCAACAAACTACATCAACAAACAAGCATGAACATGAAGAAGCAAAGCTTGATGAAAAGCATGGACAGATGAAAAATGAGAGAAGAGTTACGTCTTCGTAACAATTTCTGCAAAGTCCATGAGAGTAGAACCAAACAGGGGCTGTGTGACGGAGACTCTCCATGAGAGCAACTACGAAGCGGCGGCAAGGTGGCTAGGATGCGGCAATTTACTGTGGATGGGAGAAATATTGTGATGAGAAAGGGAGAGAAAATGGAGAGAGAATGCATAATGTGAGGGGGTTTACGCATAAAACGGCATGGGAGTTGCGGACAATGGTGCTGAACATCAATTGGGCAGTGAAGGCTTGTTTTCCGGCGTCTTCTGTTGCTGCTTGCAATGGCGTCGTGGCCCAACTGAAGCAAGATATGGCCCTCGGTTTGGAGAACAATGCTCTATTCTTCTTGCTTAAAACAGAGGTTGCAGGTTCGGTACTTACATGTAGGTGGTTGCTGGTTCTTGGCG
This sequence comes from Pterocarya stenoptera, assembly GCA_003123785.1. Lineage (NCBI taxonomy): Eukaryota > Viridiplantae > Streptophyta > Magnoliopsida > Fagales > Juglandaceae > Pterocarya > Pterocarya stenoptera. Next base: position 11,352 of record QEOT01122409.1, on the reverse strand, counting down.
TCTCACATGTGGCTTCCGATGCAGCTTTCCAAGTGCAGAGGGTGGTGGCATTGGTTGGAGGGACTTCCGTTGTGCATGAGAGGACTCGACTGCATTGGGTGGTGGTCATACGCGGCTGTGATCTGTCATGGCTCTTCTCGTGATGCAGTGGCATGGAGTAACGGCTTGAGGCGGAGGCTCTAGGTGGTGCTTGGTGGTTCCTTGGTGCAGGATAGCAGTGGTGTGGAGAAGCTGTGGCAGTGGGTGGTCTTGTCTGGTTCTCCTCCAATGAAGGTTGATGTGTGCGTGGTCGGGGCTGCATCTCGTTGGTTGACGACGTGTGTGTGGTGCTAGTATATAAACTTGTTGGCTAATACTGATCTGAAACTCTGGAATATTGAGGCAATAAGAGGCGCCTCATACTATTTGCAGCGTTGCAAGTTGTGAGAGAGAAATTTAGATTTCATGAGAATTTGAGGCAGCATGGAGGAGCCAACTTAAGTTTTCACTAGGCAGTGGAGGAACCACGTTTAGCTTGATGGGTCGTGGCCTCTCAAAATTTATGTAAAATTCAATATATTTAGAGATGTCTCTCTCCAATTTTTTTTCTTATAGTTCTTAAATTTTGTATAATTTCTATATAGTATCTATTTTCAAGTATGTGGTCTCACCAAAATTAAATTAAAATTAATAAGGGAAATAATAAACTTATTAATTTCTATTTATATTACATAAATGTGTCATAAAGTAAAAAAAATGGGCCCCTCCTCAAAGAACTTTTGGTTCCACCACTCTTTCTAATTTGTTGACTAATATTATATATGTACGCCTCTTTCTTGCTAACTTGTTTACTAATATTATGCTTGCCTAGTACTCTTTGATCCAAATATTCCAATCCTCTCTGTAATTGAAATGTTAATATAATATTTTTTATATTATATATATAATATTTTATTTTATATATTATATAAAAGATAATGTTATTATAATTTTTATGTTAATATAAAAAATATATATAATAAAATCATTATATTCTTAAACATGAATATTTATTTGATAATATGCTTTAAATATAATATATATTAATAACATTTTCTCACTTAATAAATTCTCAATATATTCATTTTGATAATTATATTAGCAAATTAGTAATACTAATATACATTACTCTATAATGTATATTAATTACAATTTATACTTTATGGTCTTATACTAACACTCTTATAATACTATTAGTATTAATATACTTTAAGTCTATATATAAATTATTATATAAATCACTATAGTATTAGCTATATTAATACTATATCACTTATGATACTATTAACTATAGTGATATAGTAATACTAAACTATTAATGATATAAACATACTATCAACACAAACTTTTCAACGTCGTACTATATTGCCGATCAAATTGTGGCCGCCTAGCCAAAGTACAAGGCCAACACTTGTAGATCGAATGATTCAGAAATTGCTTAAGATCTTCAACAACAAATATATAGAACTTGACCACTAGACCTTAAACAAACTCTTAACTCCTAGTTTTAAATAATAAAATATAGTTAGATTAATGTAGAAACAGACCTTGAAATAACACGGATATATACAACTTGACCACTAAACCTTAATGTATGAAATGTAATTCACTCAAATTTACTAGAACCTTTTATTTGTCCAAAACTACTTATAGAAAATAAAGAAGCTTCTTAAATTTTTCTTAAGTACAAATTTATTAAAATGTAAACCTTAACTTTTGAATCATAGGTGGAAGGCCTAGCAAAGTGGCATTGTAGGTTAGTGTGAGGCTGCCAAGTGTTATTTCTATGTTCTTCCTTGCAAACACACTCTGATCTGCACATACTTGTATCTTCAAGGATCTGCACCCATAAGGTCACCTATGCGTTGATCATGCTGTTTTATTGCCGTTGATCATGCGTTGATCCGTCAACTTCATAGTAGAGAAATATTTACCACATAACCCTAAACATGCCGTTTTATCTTCCCCATTAACATAGCTAGGGTTGCCGAAAATGTATTGCTCCCAGTGTTGTCATCGTGCTGCAACGCCTCCACAGAACGTCCCTACGGTAACCACCGCTCACATCTCCTCCTCCACACAGTGTTGCCATCGTGCATTACGTTCCCAGTGTTGTCATTGTGCAACCACGTTCCTCTTATTTGCACCCTCAAAACAGAGCACTCCACCATCAAACACTCCTGTACGTAAGACTCTCTAACTCTCTAATTCGGTTTCTGAACTAGGTTTCCTGGGAAAACATCATGTTAAATATCCTGCTGAACTATGCATATAAAGGTCTTGTGCCAACTCACTGCTCTTCTCCGCAGAGAAAAGGATTTCGAAACCTTCTGAGTCCTTTGGATGTCTTAAGGCCTTGCTCATTTTTTTCATGCTTTACGGTCTTGTCATAAATTTAGTTGTATCTTGTGTTCAGATTATTCCTTATTCTGGTATGGTTGACTTTATCTGCGAGGGATCTTCCACTTGCGGTCATTTTGTGGGGGTAAAAATGATTTAACATTGCAGAAGCCTATTGACCCATCATCACTTGAGGTTATTGATCTTTTCTTGTTGTCCAACCAGTATGAAGATTTGTGTCCTGCAGTTAATGCTACTTTACGCTTGCATTGAAACATAACTTGCATTAACTCTGCAAGGGGATCTATTTAGGCTGCATTTGAATATTGAGCTGAATTCAGTTGAGTTGAATTTTTTATGAATATTAATGAGTCAAGTAGTAGATGGAGTTATGTGGCACCTATCTAAACTAAGTTTAAACTATATTTAGATGTTAAGATGAGTTTAATACATTTTATGAGAAATTGAAAAAAGTTGTGGGTCTCATGTATAAAGATGTTTTAAGTTGAAAAAGATTGTGGATGTTTTTTTAAACAATATAAATGCTGGAAAACTCAATAATTTACTTGCGTAAAATTGATTAATTTTCGGCGTTTTGTTAAACGTCGAAAAAGCTACATACTATTTCTAATATAACAATATAAATGCTGAAAAATTCAATAATTTATCAACTTAAACTTATCCAATTTTTGACCTTTTCTTTAAATGCTGCCAAAGCTATATATTATTACCGGCGTAATAATATAAACGCTGGAAAACAACTAAATTACTAGTGTATAATGATATATTTTCGACATTTTTTCAAACACCCGCCAAAATTATATATTATTACTAGTTTAACAATATAAACGTTGGAAAATTCAATTATTTACCGATGTAAACATTAAGCGCCAGCAATAATATATTTTTACTGGCGCATAAACGACCGCCGATAATATAAATGCCGGCAATTCTTAGTTTTTTTTTTTTTGTAGTGATATTCTTAATATATTATTTTTAATGCGTAAATTTGCATAATAGCAAGAAGGGAGAAAATGATTATTCCTAGTCCATGATAATGATTTGAATGTCAATACGGTGCTCTTCGCTTTCATCCATAAAATAAATAATAAATAAAAAAATAAAATAAATATAGAGAGACACAACGATTTACGTAGTTTGGCATAAAAGTCTACGTTCACGGGTTATTTGGGGTGAAATCCACTATAATGGGTGATTTTACAATCTCTCATAACCTCACATATCTCACAGTACAATAGAGGAATTTAGGATTTTAGGAAGTTAAAGACGATGCCTCTCTTGAGAGTTGAGAGAAGATCATGTAGATCGTCACAGTGTGTGGAGGAGTATATGTGTAGAGAAGTTGTAGAGAGCCCCTTCCATTTGTAGAAAGCTCCTCTTGTTATAGAGATCTATTTTATTCCTTAAAGTGATCAAGTCCAACCTGCCTTATAAAACATTTTCTTTTTAGGTTTATCTCTTCCCTACCTTATCTCTTCCCTTCTTTATCTCTTGGCTTGAGTGGATGAGCAGACGACCAGACATAGATCATCATCAGTCAATAGATTTTCAGACTTAGTTAATAAGTACTGTTTTTACACATAAAAAACCCCCCATTTTAAATGCTCTTCCTATGCATGAGACTATTTTCATGTTATGCTTCTGAGAGTTTATTCTCAATAAATAGAGTATTTTTATAATATTGGGTCTCTCTATCCCGAACAAGTATAAAAATATCTAAGACTCCTAACCTATCGGAAGCGGGTGTTACAAAAATGCTCTGCCACATCTTTGTAGAATCTTTGTACAGTACCTATGAGCAAATTAGTTACCTCAAAGTCAAAATTTGGCTAATATATGACTTTTTTGCTTTTTACTAATTATTCAAAATTTAAACTCCAAGTTAGATTAACCATCTCATTCCTATAATAATAAAAAAAGTATTATTATTTTTATTTTCATTTTCATAATCTCTAATTTTCCCGAACAATTCCCAACAATTATTTTTATTTTTATTTTTATTTTCACAATCTATAAAACTAACATTTCTGATTGAGTAACAAATTGCTACTACTCATTTTCACAATCCAACAATCTATAAATACATTTATAGTTGCTATGTAGCATCAGGCATTGCATTAATGCAATTTTCCTGTCAATCAAACTTCAATAGATGCTGAATGTACTTGGAAAGACAGAAAGACAGAAGAAATGGCACAAATACTTGCTGAAATGTACGAGCCGCGGGAAGGAGAAGGAGAACGTACATTGAACCTCTTACACTGAAATTAGAGGTTCTTTGCATATTACTATATCATGCATGCCAGTGTTGGCGTTGTACCTCTAGTTTTTTTCCTAGCTATACAAAAACCACCCAAAACACATTGGTCCACTGAAACAGAATTACACACTTTCTGCATGTGGGAAAAGCACAATGCAGGTGCAATGCTCCTTACTCGAGCTCACTCCACCCGTTCGGCATTGCCCACTTCTTCACTTTTCGAGTGAAGTTCAAGCATAAAAATAATTTTATTTGTGTGTCCCATGTAATTAGTTTGGTCATATTTTGAACGTATTTTAAAAATTAGTGTAAGCTGTATTTGTGTTTGTTAGAGCTTTTGTTATAGAATTGCTTAAAGGGGAAATAATCATGTGTTAACATATTGACAAAACTTAATCTAAATGAGTTATTGTTGAAGTTGTCTCATATCAGTTGTGGAATGAGCTGGCGGTCAATTTATAAGTGTGAGGGAAAGTCTCACCTCTTGATCTAACTTTTAGAGTTGAGAGAGACTCAAGACCATCTAACATTGGTATTAGAGCCTAGGTTTACTAATAGTCTCGACCCAACAGTCTACAGAAGAAACGGATCGTCACTTCTCCAATCCAAGGCCCAATGTGTGAGGAGGCAATTGTTGGAATTGTTCTACATCGATTGTGGAATGGGCTTGATCACTTTATATTACGACCTTTGATGTTGGCACACTTGTCAGCATTGTAAAGCTGTCAAAACTCTATATCCTCATGTTTTATGAAGACCTTCAAATCTCAATATTTACTAAATACCTTTAGTTAGTTCTCTAAATCATGTTTTCTAGAGAGATTAGGAATGCTTAGTCTGATGTGACTGAATGGGTTAGGGCATAGTCAGACACTTTTTCGAGACATTGCTATATTGCTCCTCTTGAAAAGATTTGATATAGTATTCCCTCAAGCATGTTTGGACGGCCATTGTCATCTCATATTTTAGCATGCATAATCGGAGCAGCTTCTCTTTTATAGGTGTGCCTACCGTATGCGCTCTCTCTCACTCTTCATCTCACACTCGTAGTTGGAGCGTCATAGTTCATGGCCCCATCCTACCCAGTTTGTTTTGATAACCTAAGAAACAAGAGTGATTCAAATTTGACCAACCAAAAACACCATTGTAATGCTGCTTCAAGCACATGGTTTCAAGTAACTTTTACATGACTAATTTTGACGGGAATTTGTTGTCTTCTAAATAGCGTAAAGGTACGTAGCATTTTAATCGAATTTTTGCAAACCTTCTATTACTTGAGCATGACATTCTTGAGTTAGTGTGCACGAAGTCTGTATGATTTATTCGTGCAACGTGATATGATTTTTTATATGTTTCTTTGGGTACTACACCTTCTCAATACTATTGTGGCAATATCCAGACCTTATATGTTCTGGATACTCTTCTGGCATATAAGGTCTGTGTGACAACTGATGATATCTTTCATGGTACAATATTTTTTTTGATATCTTTCATGGTATAATATTGATGTCAATTTATGTAGTTTTCCTTATCTTACGGCCTTAGGATCGATGATCTGTTATGTTTTCATTGTGATT
>QEOT01122408.1:0-27331 GCA_003123785.1 Pterocarya stenoptera | reverse complement strand
ACTGTTTAAAGCATCTCTATGATCTCTAATTTATCTCTTCGGCATACCATTTATCTTTGTCAGAGTCGTTGGTAAAAGGGGGTTGGGGGCAGCCGACGAAAAGGGATGGGGGCGGGGGGGGACCATGATTTACGTCGTTAACCCTCTCCGCTACTCGCGGGACTGAAAATGATACTGCGACACGCGTCGAGCTCTTGTCTATTGGACCACAAGTTGGGACCAGTCCAGAAGCATGTGCCAGATAAGCATATCCAGGCCGTCCACATGGCTGGATAGGACGAGTTTGGACCACCAAGAATTTAGACTTCTCTGACAGCCGCCGGCTTAATCAATGAGAACTGTCCACCTAGATGGAGTTTGGTCCCCTGCCAACTTGCGCCTTCCTTCCGTTCTCCTTTTCCAATATTTATCTGTTGTTTTCTGGGACTTGCCGTCAGGCAAACGGCATCGTCGTAGTTTCCCATTATATTTTAGTCAAATTTTATAAATGGTTAAGATATAAATTGTCATAATTTAATTTATAATATTAAATTCTATCATTTTATTTTTATTATAATTTTTTTAAAATTTATTTTTATAAAATCTGTTTGTTTGTTTATCACTTTTCATCTAATACTTTACCCTAATATTCTAGGAAATGTCCGATTCTAACTTTCTCAATATTTAAAGTTATGTATTAGTTATTATTTATTTTTATATTTTAAATTTATAATTTTTTTATAAAATGTGAATATATTTTTTATAAAATGTTAAGGTATTTTCTATAAGATGTAAGAATACGAGGTAATGAAGAGTGACTGATTAAGAATTTAAAAAAATGTGGAATGATGAATTGTTTTAAAAAGCGAATAAAACTATTGCTAAATTATAGCTTGTCTTCTCTCCGTTTACTTTTTTTGGCCGTTATTAATTTTCTTTTTCGCTTCTTTTATGTGCACAACATAGATGCCTAAGATTCATTTCACTCCTATTGCTCAAATATTATGTGTGTTTTAATATTTTATTTATATGTCTTTAATTTAAAGAATACAAATTTGAATCAGTACGATTAAAAATTAAAATACAGTCGTTTGAAATATAATAAGAAACTTCGGGTTTTGTCGTTGAAATACTGCCTGAGAAACCGACCAACGTAATGTCCCACGTCAAAGCGTTAATCGCTGTTTGTATCCACGCGTGGTTCTTGCTTCACGTGCCTTTGTCCCAATTGCCACATAATTCATAGTTTCAATAATGCTACAGTAAGGGATGTAAAGCGTTGGTATTTTTTTTTTTTTTAAAGAGTGAAATTTATTATTAAAAAATTAATATTTTATGTAAATTATATATATATTAAATAAACTTACATTATTTATAACTATAAATATAATTGCTCTTAATATATTATTATTATTCAAACATATTTTGTCACGTCGAAGACAAGTTTCAGATTTGGAACTTTTTCCCCCTCTCTAGAGTCAGTACTGTGGAATATTTTATTTAAAGAAAAAATTTACGCAATCTCTTACCATTTATATAATTTTTATACAGCATATTTTTTTTTTAATTTTTATTATTTTTTTCTTTCATCAAATATCAAATATATAAATAATTAATAGAAAATTTGAAGTAATTTTAAAAAAATAATTTCAAAAAATAAATTTTTTTAAAATATGGTATGCGAAAATTAAAAAAATTGTGTAATATTGCTCAAAGATGTAGTTTTACACGATATGATATAAATATTTATTTAAAAGATTGAAAAAGTAATTTCTTTCAAAGGGCAGAGTTGGACAAAACTCAATCCTAACGTTTTTCGCAACACAATCCGAAAATGTTTATTCTTCTTAATTTTTATTCCATAAATAAATGAAAAAAGAAATCCCACTTTTATATTAAATAAGTCCTTATATTAGTTGATGTTATATACTTCAAATAATATTTTGCATCAACCGTTTGAATAAAGTCATTTACTAAAATAATCCGACCCGAAAACTGGAATTTCCTAACAAGAATAAAAAAAATTAAATAAGACTAGAGAGCCTCCAGCGCAATTTGTGAAATATTGGGATAAAGTTTCATCGAAAGGACAAAATATCCCCCAACTTGTAGAAGATGGGTTAGCTGTCGGAGACTCGGTCTACATTTCGTGGAGCATCCGGTAGTTTCGCTGCCCGACGTGCAGGTCGTATGGGGCCCAGACCCATCGTCTCTTAGTCGGTAAGAATGGGCCCACACGTTCGGAGGAGCCCCCATTTTGTTTTTTGTTTTTTTTTTCTTATTTATATATTTATTTTTCACACTAATCATGAATGTCCTTTTTTTTCGAATAAAAAAAGGGATGGGTAGGTTGATAAGGTGCTTGTTTGAATCAAAGGGGATTTGTATTTGGAAGGTTGGGGTTAATTATATTGTTTGTAAGCAATGGGTGTGGGAAAAGTTTAGATCTAAGGTTCGTCCTTGTGTTTGTCTTATTGGGTACCAATTCTAAAAATAATGTTTTATATTGTCCACTTTGGGATTTAGTAGGGACTTGCATGTGTGTGTGTGTGGTAGTGTAAATAGTGCACGTGTAAGACTTGGGAAAGTTAATGTGGTAGAGGCTAGACAATGTTGTTCTCCTTTGTGGAAGCATTGATTCATATTTTGAATTCCTTTTTTTGTGATAAGATAATGACCAATGAGGACAAAGTATTAGAAGTTGCATCCAAATTCCATACTCATGTTCCGCTGTTCAAAGGTGCATTTATGTTTCTATTCTTTTATTTATTTATTTATTTATTGTCTTATTTAAATATATTCGTTTATTTCTACATCGTTTTTTATTGAATATGGGTTTTTATTATTGTCACGTTTACATGTTCGACCTTAACTGATCAGTGGAGGTTCTTTTTAAGATTATTATTAAAAAAATCAATATCAACATCCACGTGTTGATGTCTTTTCAGTTTTTTCCAAGGACAAAGGTGGCTACATTGGGCCAGGGAGCCAATCTTGATCCTATTCATTCCTCTCATTATCTTACTTTTTTATGTTTTTTTCCCCCAATCGTTGTAGTTTCCTTTCCCCTCGTGACTTGTTTATGTCAATAAATGAAACTCTTCAATCATCTTATCCCTTACTTTAACGGATGCTTTTTTTTTTTCAAAAAAAAAAAAATATATATATATATATATTAAAAGATAAGCTGTCAAAAGTCCAAACATAATTACCTTGAAAATGTATGCTTTTCGAATAAAGAAACTACCTACCAGATGGATTGTGGAAGGAGTGATTACTTTTCCTTTATCACCACCCCTACTCAAAGCTTACTTTAAAATAATATATATATAATAAATGTGTAACTTCTTATTTTGAATTAAATATAAGAGAAGTCAATAAATAAGATCTCAAATTATTTAAAGAGATTTTTATATTTTATATATATATTTTTAAAGTGTTTAGTTCTGTTTTTACAAAGTGCTATTCTCTTAGACAAATTTGATTTGTTTAGAGAGAGTTTATAAAAGTTAAGACAAAATTCGTCAAAAAGAAATTTATGTACGGGAGTGCTACAGAGCAGATACGTAGGTTGACTTGTAAACTAGATTTTTTTTTATATTGATAGGTCACATATGTAACTTCAAAATTTATTAATGAAATCAAATCTATTTCTATATAAAAAAAAATTCTAATTCTAATTATAATATTTACTAATATTCTTAAAATGTAAATATAAATATAACTAATATTTTTTGGGGCTAGTTGTCATGGGAAGTCGCAAGGGTGGGGTAGCATTCTTTTTGGAAGAGACTTGCCGAAAGGGCTAATTTAAGGCAGCAAGTATGGAAAAAAGGAAGGGGTATCTCATTTGAAATCTTAGCAAGGCTCGTGGATTCCACTCTGTTTATTACTGTGCATTTGGCAGTGTTCTGACCTTTATGCGAGCTAAAGGTAACCAATTGCATTCATCTAAAAAAAAAAAAAAAAAAATTAGGCAATTGCATTGACCAAGTGTACCCATTCGATAATTCTTGACTGATACCAAAAATGCCTAATACATGAACCAATTTATTCACATGGGTTTGTTTTTCTCGCTGTTCTTAAACCAATTTATATATGATTTATGTTAACTTTTATTTTATTTTTATTTTCCCTATCAATTATCATTTGATAAATAAATAAATAGGGATTAATAGTGGATCTATTTATCTACATATAGCTTGTATTTACGAGCTAACAATAAAGTATAAGAATTATATGTCTTAATTTACATAATATAATTTTGTAAATCTATTTTTTTCACACACGAAAGTATAACGTCAATCATACAAGTTTAGGTATGCATCAAATTTGTATTTTAGCGACAATTTCAAAGGAATCACGTTCAAAGTTATCNTGCATCAAATTTGTATTTTAGCGACAATTTCAAAGGAATCACGTTCAAAGTTATCATTCATTTGATTGGATTGAAAGCCAAGCCTAACACATTGAGTGTTTAAATGGAATGGAATAGTTTGGTCTCTTTATATTTAGCTTCGCCACGAATAATTTCATTCGCGTTCGAGTGTGAGGGGGGGCCTGATAGAACAAGGCAAAGCTTGGCTTTTCTATGCACTTTCCCCTTGCATGAAAAAATGGACAAACCGTACTAATCGGAAACTTTATGAGTATGTGTGTGTATATATTATTCAGCCAATCAAAAGTGATTGAATTGTCAAAAACCCCCAATGTTCCATTGCATTAATCGTTGAACTGTCTTCAGTCCTCCCACGTTAGGCGTGACAATGGGCCGCTGGCCCACACCTACCGATGTGATCGCCTTATCCGTAACGCTTGAAAACTTTTTTTATCTTTCACATTTAAGATCTTTTCAACACACTGAAAGGACAGAACCAAAAAAACGAAAGGAAAATGGAAAGCATATTGAAGGCTTTTTTTTTTATTTATAAAAAAAAAAAAAAAAAACTTTTTTGTCGTCTCGATATATGCTATTTAAGGCGCACTTATCACTAACCTGGTCGTACACGCAAAAGAAAAATGGTATCAATTTGGAGGTGATCATGGAGAGGGAATTTTGGCAAAAAGTGGTTCCAAAATAATTGCACTGTTTGTGTATAATAGGGACATGCAATTGGTTTGAATATGTTCAATTCAAAATATTCTATCACAGTTTACATCATGCATGTTTTTTTTTAAACAATAAAAAACATTTATAAATTACTATAATTTTCCTAAATAAAGAATAAGAATAACATGTATTTTGACAAAGTCCCGTTGTGTTATGGGTTCAAAAATCATAAGGATGGTTTAGGTTGGGCTGGGTGCTGATGTGATATCTCAAATATTAATATTTTGTAGATTTTATTAAGATGTGTTTAAATGTATAAAATATATTAAAATTTGTATTTAAATGTATGAAATAAGTTGATAACCAAACCTATTCTTAATGACACAGGACAGCATGGCATTGGTCGCCCTCATCCGGTGTTCTTTTGCTCCCCCACCTTTTTTTTTTCCGTAGAGTTAGGCATTTTTTCTTTCATGGACCACAAAAGCACTTGGAACGTCAACTTCTCTCCTGGACCACACAGCCACTTATCTCTCTTTGCTCTTGCCCTGCTTCTCCCTCTACCAGCTAAACACGCCCCACCCCCACCCCACCCATTACAAAGAATCCGAAAAAGAACACAACAATAACAATGACCTTTCACTCTCAATTTCCTACTGGTCTCTACGGACCCTCTTTCTCTCAGATGAAGTTTCAAAACCATGGAATTACATTCCCAACAGACGGGCAACGAGAGTATGCTGAACAAATTGGTGGGGATTTGGGAAATTCAGCTTAGCTAGGATTGAGAATTGGGACAGCCACCAGAATAAGGAAGGGGAGGGGAGGGGGGAGGGGGCACCCAACTGTCACACCGTCCAATGTAGGTGACATGATGGAAGAGGAAAAAGGCATCAAAGAAAGACATCTGATAAGGTGAGGCATTGGCATTGGCTAGCTTTGATGGTTGTGTTTTGTTTGTAATTCTTGTGTGATGTCACACCCATTTGCTTTTTCTCTCTCTTTTTCACGTGTCTCTCTCAATATTTTTTTCTTCAGTAAATTCTGATAGGGACCAATCAATATACTCAAGGAAAACTGAGAATTTATGTGCAGAGTTACTATAGACGAGACATATTACCCATTTTACAGGATGTGTAAATTCTGATGGTGACAGATTAGTCTTCTCAGGAACTGAGAATTCGTGCGAGGCATATTTCCTATTTGCATGATGCGTAATTTCTGATGGTGACCACTTTGTACATGTACAGGGAGATATTTACTCGAGGAAACTGAGAATTCATGTACACGAACTACTGTAGTTGGGGGCATGCGACCCATTTCCATGATTTGATGGTACACGCATCTACTCTCTCTCTCTCTCTCAATCGAAGGTTAGGTATGTCAAGGAAGTGTTAAAAGCTTACATATACAAAATATATATAAATAAAAAAAATATTTTATATAATTTATTATATTTATTTATAATAAATAATAATTTAATAATTTGACTTTTCATATTAATTTATAAATTTATTTTTATATTATCTCTTTACTGTATAGTTAAAAATTTTCTCGAGGTTGAGACGGAGAGTTGGTAGTGACTGGAACTGTAGCATGACACGCAGACGACTTTTAGGAATCTTTTACAGAAAATGTGAATGTCATGGTATTAGTTGGAGCGGTACTTTAATAAGAATTCGAAGTTTTCGTGGACCAAATATGACCACGGTTATCTATTACGTCCACAAACTTCCTACTCTGCTCCATAGACAAAATGGCACGGCATATCATAAAAATTAAAATTTCAGTATAATAATAAAAGGTTTTATAATTCGATATATTATAATAAATTACGTCAATTATAAATATTATTTTTATGTGATTTATTTTAATTTATTACGCCATATCTTTTTAGCTTAAAAAAACAGTATTGTTATTTTATAGACTTAAAAATTGCAACGAGCAACATATCATTACTCCTCACAATTTTTTTTTTAAAAATCTTTTTTAGTATTATTATTTTATAGGCTTAAAAAAAATATATATGGAGGTGACATTTAAGCCCTTATGCTTCGAGCCCATTTCCAAAAGGCCAAGTCTACCCATGAAAATCAAGAAGGACTATTGGAAGCTTTAATTGGGAGCCTCGTAGACAAATGGCCTGAACCACGAGGCAAGACATTCATAAATCTGCGGGAATAGGACCCACAACCGGATCCAATTACTTTAACTAAAGGAAAAACATTTTTTCCAGTTGAAAAATGATAAGATTACTCCTCTTTTTATATATGATTTTTTTTTTAATTTTTAATTTTACTTAATGATTAAAAATGTGATTATTAATAAAATTATATATTTTTTTAATTATTTCTTCATAATTAAAGATGTTAAAAAAATACTTTAAAAAAAATAAAAAAATTTCAAATATAGGTAAACGAGTTGGATGGATATGAAGACTCTTTCTCATTAATGAAAAATCATTAAAGAAAGGCATAAAGGTGCAAGGATAATAGTCATTACATCACGCTCTCCTATATATAGGTTCATAAAAGTAACAAATCACTGACTTGAACGATGATATATATATTCTTTCCATCGGAGCTTATCCAATACAACAAGCTTCACTCTATAACTGTACAATATATGTACGGTTGGTGGTATGAAAGACGACCTTAACACAAGTTTCACGATCGTTTTCATATTTGTTACCAGTCCCACGTTTTCCACATTCATTTTGGCATCATCTGCATATCCAGTACGACGTTGCAGGTGTGGTGTCCATCTCTCCAAAGTAGTTAGCAATCCGACAGTGACCAAATTCTCCAACTTCCAGCGAACAAAGGGTTCTACTTCTCTCCTAGCTAGCTCAGCTCCTTAATTAATGCCTTTCCTTTAAGAACAACATAAACCTCCAAAGAAAAGAAGACTTTGATTATACATTGATCTCTCCCTTACTTGGCAAAAAGATCAAACTCTCTACAAATCATGATCAATGGCGAACATTGCTATATACTAAGATCCAAAATAGATAGATCATCACCCTCCTCCAACTAAAGCCTTATCGTCGACAGACATTAAGAATGATAAAAGACCAATCAATCATACATTCATTCCATCCAATCACCCACTGGTTGACGTCAACAGATTATATACTCAATAATGCTAAAGCTACCACTGAGACCTCCCGCTAGACTCTAGCGTTTTTTTTTTTTTTTTTATGTGTTGTTTTAGTTCTTTTTTTTATATATATAGATTTTTATAACAATTTTAATATTTTTAAAAAATAAAATAAAATCACAATATCATTAAAAAATATTTTCTTAATCACAAAGTAAAATAAAAATTATTTTTGAAATATTTTTTAATGATTTTTTTAAAATTTCTGATTAAAAAAGTATTTTTTAATGATGTTTTAAATTTATTTTATTTTTTTAAAATATTTAAAATTGTTAAAAAAAATCTATGTAAAAAATAACTAACACATGCTAGAGCTAGCCAGAGCCCCAAGCGGTGGCTCTAGCATTGTCCTAATTCATTTGGCTATTTATTTTCACAATTTATATCATCTTATCTTATCTAATTATTATAAATTTTTTAAATTAAAAAATTTATATTTTAATAATATTTTATTCAACTTTTAATTTTAATCTTAATTCAACTCATCTCATATGCGAAAACAAATTAGAGTTTAGTATCTTTACAAAAATGATAAACACTCTAGCATCAGAAATTTCAATTTTTGTAGGACGATAAATATGACCCTCCACTTCCTAACAACCGATTCCACGCTTTTCGCTTTCACAACACTCGATCCTTTAATTATACTGAAGACTTTTCTTATTTATCCGTAAAAATATCTAAGTGAAAAAAATTGACAAACGAGGCCCATAAATGCATAGCCCATGTTCTTATTATCCAATAAGGCCCAACAGCTTTATCGTTCATTTTCTTTGCATGTACTGGACTCAGGTCCTAAAGTGAAGGACGGGAAGTGAGCCCGAGAGATCAATCGATTCCGATTTCTGGCCTTTTTCGTGTTCCATGTCCGACAGGATTTTAGAGTGGCGCATTTTATTATTATTTTTTATCTATTTATTATTAGTATTTATTAATATTTAATATTTTATCATTACTTTTTTATTATTATTCACAAAATATCTAAAATCACCACACTATCCAAACACAACTTTCCGTTTAGGTACTAAAATATTATGAGAATACTCTATTAGTACTAATTATTTTATCATTACTTTATATTATTTTTTACTACTATTTAATATTTTATTACTAATTTTTTTACGCTATTAACAGAATATTTGAGAACACCTCATTATTCAAACTCAATAGCCACACTTGATTTTATTATTATTAATCGGGCATGGACATTCGAGAATCGACAACCCCTCATTTTCTATCTTTAATCTTTTCTTTAATGCAACAATGCTTGTTTTTTTGTTTTTTCTCTAAGAACCTTCTATTTAAAGACGAGCGAATCCAATACCTTTTTCTCGGCCCACATAAGAAATTTTAATGGACAAATTCCTTCTAACCAACATACCAATTTTGTTTAACTGGTGTGCCTGAAATTGTGATTTATAAATGGGTTTAACCCTTTCGCCACATATATACCAACAGCGTAGCTTAGCTGGTTTATTTTTCCTTATCCCCGAGTCGGAGGGACATAATCTCCTAAACCCAAACAGCCCCTCAGCAGCAACTTGCAACAATAGCATAATACGTGATCACACAATTCAGTGTTTGCCCGCATATTCAAGGAACTCACCTTACAGGTTAAGAAAAATTATTTGTATAAATTCTAAGTATACAAGTCAGCGCAGACTGTAAAAATAGTTAAATCTCATATTGAGAAATTGTAAAAAAAAAAAAAAATACTATTTTCTATTAATCAACTCAATTTTTTTTTATAAATGACTTATACGAAATTTATCTATTTAAAATTTGTACCTAACATTAATTTTCGCATTAAATAGAAGAGAAATTTTCGTCCTGAAATTATACATACATATACGTGTGAGTTGTTACCAATTATTGGGCCTCAACTCAGGTAAATGCCCAGCCCAAATCTTATGTGACCCAATAAGGCCCAAAATGGAACTTATATGTTAGAGAAAAAAAATTACATAAACTTCAAACAAACTCAAAAACCATTTCTCCAGTCATTTTTCTGGTATCGTTGAATCTGTCAATTAAAGAGAGATTTTACGAAAATGGATTCCGAATGTGACCCGGTGAAAAAACTGAACTACAGCCGAGCATAAACAAATGAAGTCTCAAGTCTAACAGTATTTATCGGGTTTGACAAAGTCGTCCCCCCTTTCTGACGCCTGCAATGTCCAAAATTCGTCGAGATGTAAATTCAGTTATTCAATCACTCGTCAAGACTAATGCTTCTCCGAAACCAACCAGCAGTGACAGCGATGTTTGCTAGCAGACTTTTGCAAAAATAGTCAATCGTAAATAAGCAAATATACAAAATGTATGGTCAGATCTGCTCCAAATAAAGCAGTTCATATAACAACAGCCTCTCGACATAAGAACCAAAAAATACTGAGTGAACAAGAACACAACGGTTATTGATTTTTCAAGTTACCTTCAACAGGAAAAATCCAACAGCGTGTTGCCTACAAAGAATGACAAAATTATGTCTACATAATTCTGAAACGACAAGTAACGATGATTTACCCCAATTAGTTTTTGAGGGAAACACCCTGCCGCAATTGAGAATACTGGGAGTCTAACGGCTAGGACTCTGCTACAATACTACCCTCAAAATCCCTTTCTCCAAGACTCTCAATTTCTTTCGCATTTCAAGAAGTAAAGCTGGGACGAGTTGAATCCTACCTACCCTGTGCAACTTCGTCCAAGTTTTTATACAGTCACATTCACGAAGTTCTCCTTAACTGCCATGCGCCATGTACCAGAAGACCATGTTTTCAGTAAGAATAGAGACCGTCTAATAGTCTTATCGAACAAGATCCCCTGGGAAGGAGAAGAAAAACAGTCAGCATGTAGCTCATCCTGTATCTAAGAACTAGAATCCTCCTCGGATGGCAGCATATTTAGATCGGGCAGAAAGCAGCCGCTGTCCCTTGTAGAGGCAGTGGCCTTGTCGGTCGTGCAAGGTTCTGATTGCATGGTATCATCATTTGGGGAATCTTCTCGAAATCTTGGAAAATTATGGTAAGGAGTAGAGGCCTGAAAGGGTTCTCTGAGAACTGCGTTCTCCTGTTCGTCAAAAGTTGCACTCGAATGCAAAACCAAGTCAAGCTGCAAAACATAAAGAGGTGGTTCTCAGAAGATTTAAAAGGAGAGCGATCGAAACATAAGGTTATTCCGGTAGTGTTATATAGAGCCCATTTCCGTTTGTTTTTTGCTATATTGTTTGGCAAATTTGTACATGGATATATACACACAGAAAGGTCACCTAACCTTCATTCTCTTAAAGCTCTCGTTTCTAGCTTTCTGTTCCTTGAAAGTGGCACGTAATGTTGCCAACTCCTGTTCCGTGATGCAAGATTAATTTTTAAAATAGTTATATTAACAAAGTAGGGTATAAATTACGAAATAGAGAAAGTCAGTAAGACGCAGCAAGAACATACCTTTTTCAAATATACCCTTTCCTTCAAAAGGGAATTCTCCTCGTCTTTAAGTTCAGCAAATGTCTATAGAATTTGAGATGCACTTAGCATCAGAAAACCTCAAGTTTCAAGAGAATATTTGGCAGATGTAATAGGATATTTAATAACATGGATTTTACCTTTTTTCTTCTTGACCTTTTGGTAGCCGTGGATTCATTTGCAGCAGTACCCTGAAAATAAAATATTCGTGCAACACACATCAGTGGAATCAACGTACTCAAGGATAAGAAAAGCGAGTCATGCATCGGCAGGCACACGCTTGCCTGATTCCAATAAACCCATTCATGCAAAAACATGAAAACTAGTGCTGTCGCCAAGTCCGACTCAAACAAGAGAATTAAACATTGCAGTGATGCCAATACGAGAATTACAGAAACCCATTGTTGCAATCCGACTCATGGGTCTCCGCAACGCAAGCGCAAAATGATGCCACAAACACGAGTTAACGTGGCAAGTGGCGACAGATTATCACACAAGGACGGCACTACATAATACATATCCCAATCCTAATCCTAAAAGCTACCAACATGAGTTTACATAGTCGTGCTTTAACGTTTCTTTTAGCGATAGGAATGGAAGACTTTTGTTGATTTCTCATACAAATACAATAAACAAAGAATAAGACAAAAGTACAAGAAAATTTTGAAATTACTTATATATAGAGTATAAATCAACAGAAAAATAAGAAAATAACACTAATATAATAATAAAAGGGAATCAAATGCTTTTAAAGAAAAACAAAAGCGTGGGCAGTTGGCAGATTAGGAGGGGAGCTGGACCCACCATGGAAAAAGGATATCAACAAGCCTCTGACTCTGTGAATTAAATGGGTAATTAGTCGGTAATGAGAAGGGAATTGGAAGCCGTGCGTCTAGACCGATGGTCGTAGTTAGCAACTCAAAAGGTAAAGAATATCGTCATCATCGCGAGAGCTGTCACGCGGTGCAACGTGACAATCCTTTCTTTTCATCATATTTAAACTCACGTGACTCGCTCACATGCATTGCCCTTTTTACCCAATCTCGGTTCCCACTTAGCTTGCTGACATCTCCGAAATTAATCAACGGCCCACAATCGTCCGACACGCTCTCCTCCCATCCGCTCCTCTACACACCGAGACCTAAAACCAGAGCCTTACATTACTCTTTCTTTTTTTTACTTTTTTTTTTTTTTTTTTCGGGGGAGAATCTCGACGACACCGTATAAAGAGTGGCGCTGAATAGCGTCAGAGGTACGAGTACCCATGGAAGCGGGTGTGACGCAAAATCAAATATCATGAAACCACCCACGCCACATATGATACTTGCTCTCTCGTTCTCGTTCTCGTCCAAGTCCCAACATGATCAAAAATTCAAACAGCGCCACGCTATAACCGAACCCACTCCTATCTCCTCCCATTAGCAGCCAAAAATAAAAAACTGAAACAGCCCACTCCTATCTATGTGACTACCCCACCGGGCCCCAACTCCTTGTAGATAGGGTCCACCTAACCACACCATGCTCCAATTGACAAAAACGCCTCTTGCCGTATAGAAAGTTTTTTTGACAATATAGTGGCATTTTCATCCAAAAAGCGACAAGGAAAGATCCTCTGAATGAAGCTTCCGGGACGAATTACCAATGGCCAATTTTTGAAAGGATATTTTGGTCAAATCGAATGCTATCCAGAATGACAGGTGACCGGATAAGAGGCGAGAAGAAAACGTGAAGTTGTGTTTCCTCTCTCACATCTGGCTCACCTCACGTGACCGTAAATACAGAGATTAGGGCAATCCTCCGGAATTCTAACAGCCGGCTACTCGTCGCCACTAGATCGGAGATTGAAACACCACACCGCTAGTAAAGGGGAACTAAAGCACTTATGTTTGCAGATTTGAACTTTTTGACGGGAGGTGTTTTTGTAAGCCGGGGAAAACGGTTGCATGATGGGCAAACGGCGACATCGATTTCGACACTGACAAAATACACCGAGTAAATAAGACGATAAAATAAGGTCAAATTGGAAAAATGACCCAAAAATGCCATCTAGAGAGGTTTCGCGGCGACGGACAAGCGACCACCCCACCCTCAACCTTTAGCTCCACCATTCAGACGTAAATTAACACTGTCCAAGGGTGTTCTCGTCAAACAAATCGAGTATGATACGTTACAGATCAGGGAGCCAGCAGCCAAAATACGAAACTGAAGGTCGAGGAAGAGGAGAAGAATGAATAAGAAGAGAAAAGAGGAAAAAACAGATATATTCAGAGAGAACACCTTGGATCTGAAGGCGGAAAAATAAAAGCTGGCGTTGACGTTAGACTCCTCAAAGCCGTCGGCAGTTGCGGATGGAGAACCGCCGCCGCTCCAGGAGAGAGGCGTGGTGGGGCTACATCTCCTCGAATCAGCTTCTTTCCTCGGCGGAACGGCGTCACGTCTGAAAGCAGCCGGCCTCGAGCGTGGTTGCCTCAGCCCCCATCTGAGCGGTATGACCGCTCTAGGCCAAGATTTGTGAGAAGAAGACGCAGCTTGAGACTGCTTGAGACGCACCAGGAGCTCGGCCACCAAGGTATCGTCAGTCATCGCCGTCCTCACCCACTCTACCTTGACCATTTTCTCGCACCGTCAAGAAACGAAGAGTCCTTGAGAGAGATTGTTTTATGCGCGTCTCTGAGAAAGAGAGGCGTTAATCTAGAGAGAGAGACAGAAGGGGAGGGAGTGGCGGAAGAGGATGAGATAAAAGTTAAAGGAAAGAGGGAGAGAAAGAGAGAGGGGGGTATATATATATACATGGGAGAAGCATAGCATTATGTATGTCTGGTGTGGTGACGAAGGTGGAGTAGATTCCAGTTATTCGTTTTTGTTAGGGTGGGTGTGGGTCTCAGTCCGACTCTTAGTTTTATTTTTTTTAACTTTTCTTTTTCTATCTTTTTTCAAGGGCGTTTATGAGGTGTGAGCATGGGTCCACAGTCAGACGTGGAACTGACAATTTTAAAATTTTAATTTTAATTTTAATTTTTGGTGGGGGTAATGCTTCGTCTAGGCCTTCGTAAATCGATTACCGAACATCGATGGGTAATGCTAGTATAACTTTTTCCTTTGTATCTGCCGCTTTGTACGATTCCGACCTACAGTTCTTCGACCTTTCTGCTTGAGGATGCTCGTTGCAGCTGAACATCTATTTTTAGAATGAGAGTGTATTATTTACTGTATATTTTATTATAATTTAATGATGATGATTGATAGTATTATGATCGAAATAGAATGAGTGTGTGACTTATATCTGAAAAAGCATTAGAACATCTATTAATTTTTCCCTCCGAAATAAATGGTACTTTCTTTTTTCCATTATTCACGAGAAAACCCAATCCTCATTGCATTTATTGATTTTAAATTTGTTAAATCTGGTATTTGTATAAATGATACATTTTTTAGTTGGCTAGTTGGTGAGAATTGAGAATGTGATTTGCTGTATGCCAATAAGGTTGGGACAAATATTCAAACAATCGATCATGTTTTCGTCGAACTCGTCGAATAATCTGCTAGATGACGACAATTATTTACAATAGGATTCTGATTTGGATTCAATTCTCCGCAGTCGGGTCACTAAAATAACTTCTACCAAAAATAAAATAAAATTCAAAATAGACTTAAAGTTGCTTTATATTGATAAATTGAATATTAAATGCAAGAGAAAACCTGGAAGCTGGTCCGGCTGATCTTACTTAATAAACAGCTCTCCAATAACATTTTTCCACGTTAGCCATCTATTTTACATACTGTAGAGATGCCTACACCTGATCAACTCATCATAGCTCAACCCTCTCTTGCATCATATACGTCTTCCACTCCATCTAAACCATTAACTAAGATCTCGACCCCATACTCATCCCCGACGACAACTCGAGCTCTCGAGCTAGGTGTATGACAGATGTCGACCCCCTATCCGCCACGGACGAAGCTTGACCCCTAAAGAGAAACTCACAGCCCTCTTGTGCAATCTTCCTCTTCCAAACTCACAGCCCTAATGGGTATCATTCACCATGGAACAACATAAAAACAGACACCACCATAAAAAAAGACAATAGAAAAAGAAAAATAGAGGGCGGGGCATGCTTAGAGCCTCTTTTCTTTTTCTGTTTTGCTTTTACCTTGGGATTGTTTTGGGTTCATTTATAATTGTTGTGGATTCATTTATAATGTAATTAACAATTATTCTCAAGGGTGGTGGGTTTGTGTAAGTTTAAGGTATTATTCTACTTTTCATATTTTGTTATGGCAATACTGTTTACATTAGTATTGGGAGTTCTTATTCTCTTCCGATTTAAACTAGTGTGTACTTGCTCTTTGATTAAGTTGAATGCATTTATCTCCTTCGACGTTTGGCCTTTCTTGCGTCCCTTTCATGGTTGGAATGTGTGACAACAAAAGATCATGCTTGTTTGCCTCTCTCTCTCTCTCTCTCTCTCTCTCTCTCTCATATTTGTGTTATGTGGAAATTTCTCTGCAAGTTTGGAAACGATGCTACAATATTCACTCTATACTACTCTGCAGAAATTTCTCTGCAAGTTCGATATTTCAGCCTCATTATTTAGCTATTTATTCCTAGTAATTTTGCAACCAGATGTTTGTCAAAAGCATTTTTATTATTGTTTGTTAGTGGGGTCTCCATTTGGTGGCGGCGACGACCAAACGTTTCTATGCCATCGTTCACGAAGCTGTGAAGTGGGAAAGGAGTTTCGGTGGAGAAGGCCCGAAGGGGTATGGGTTCGAGGGTAGATCGTGGGAGTCTTTTTTTCTTTTAGGTTTTAATCAAGTGTGTGTCTGTATATTGTGCAATTTCATCACTTTCTTATGTGTATGATGGTTATCGGAGGGCTTTTTTTTGTTATAAAGAGTTGGACTGTTCTGAAGTGCTTCTCTAAATGCAAATCATATATTATTACTCATCCAAATTTTTGGGTCATATTAAACTAGTATTTTATTCATTTAGAAGTTTAAAATTAATCAATAATTTTGTCATTATCCATAAAATAAAAAACTAATGATCTCATTCGGATCTAGATCTGGATATCGAGTCACAATTGGATCTGAATGCTAAAATCTAGTAATAATCTGGGCGGATAACTAGATTCAATCCAGATATTCGAATTTTTTACTTTTTTTTATAACCGAATTTAATCCGGGTTTTTAATACATTGTTTTTCTTTTAAAGAAGACTTTATAACTTCAAAAAATGTTTTTATAGGATTTTTTTTTTTAAAAAAAAAAAAGATTGATAGTATGCTTAAATTGCCTAGATTTAAAAAAATAATAATTTAAACATTTTTTAAAATATTTTTATAAAAAAAATAAATTAAAGGACAAAATAAATAAAAAATGCAAAATAGAAAATAGAAAATATTGTTGTTACATCACAACGCAAAATATAAATTTACAATAAATAAATAAATAAGTAATAATACATCACAACTAATTAAACGAATATATAACAATGTAAAATAAATAACATTGTTAAATATTTTATGTACAAGTACTAATCAAACAATTTGTATTATCAAATTTGTAACAAAAACAATGTTTTTTAGAAAATAAAATAATCCAGGCGGACAATCGGATATCTAGGTTGTATTCGGATTTTTCATTTTTTTAGCTATAAATCCGAATATATGGATTATAACCCGATTTAGGTATCCGGATTATGACTTGATTTAATCCGGATTAAATATTAATACTTTTAAAAAAAACTGTTTAAAACTTTAAAAAATATTTTTATAGCACTTTAAAAAAAAAATTATGATATCATGTTTAAATTGCCCATATTATTTTTAAAAAATAATTTAAAGATTTTATAATTTTTTAAAAATAAATAACAAAATAAATAACATTGTTGTTACATCACAATGCAAAATATTAATTTACAAAGAATAAAATAAATAATAATACATTATAACTAATAAGAATGCAAAATAAACTAACGTTTTGTTTATGTCCAATGTCTCAATATTTTATTTTAGATAAACAACAGAATCAACCTTTATCAGTTGGAGACTTCAAATCTCTGTTCTCTCTTAAATCATTGGCACCCTCTCTTTCACAACATTGTAGAGTTTTTTTATTTTTTATTTTTAAAGGATCCGGTTATATTCACAAAACCAGATCTGCAATCGGATCCAAGTTTATCTTACCAGCCCGAATGCACCCGGATTCCAGGTTTCAAACTCGACAAAAAAAAAAAATTCGACTCAGTTCTACACCCCTATCATTGAGCACTTTTATGTAAAGGTAACATCTAAAAGCATTCTCATTCGGTGCCTTATAACCCACTTTTCCTTATAATTTGAGAATTAGTTTATGGTTTTGACTGAAGTCGCTCATACATTCGAATCCCTATTTGAGAGAAAAGGTTTAGGGGATGAATAGTGGTTCTCCAAATATAGAGAACCACTCTTCATCCTCTAAATCATTTTTATCAATATTTTATTCATTTCAATTAAATTAATTATTATTCCAATTATCTACACTTGCTCTCATACTCATATTTGTTATAACTTTAAATAATAGTTTTAAAATAATTTAAATAAAAATGAAAATATAAAAAAAAAAAATTTTTAAAAATATTATCATACTCAAAAAAAAAAAAATGTTCAAAATATTCACTAGAGTAATAGTTCAAAACATAAGGAAAAACATTAAGTAGTTAAGTTTGTAATAGAAGTGAGAGAAAAAATAATAATAAAGAAATAATTGAGAAATATTATTTTAATAAAATTGAGAAATAATTGAGAATGAGATGTATAAGGTTTTTGAAATATTAGTAAAATTTTAAAAAAAATTTTAGAGAATGTAGTTTTTAGTTAAATTATAGAGAATTTTGTAGAGAATGTGATGATAATGCTCTAAAGGGTTGTATGTGATCTTAAGGCGTTCAATCTCTAAAATTCCACTAATTAAGAAAGGAACAACATGATGAATATTATTGCTTAAGTAATGAATATTTTAGAGAAATTTAAATAAATATGAACTGAGTTTATTATATTGATTGAATTTATTCGTTAATGTTATTTATTATTTCTATACTACACACTGATATATGATTTGTTATTTTTATTATTCTATTTAAACACATATATCAATATGTGTTTATTTAAACATAATGATAGAAATGACAAATCATATGTTGGTGTGTGGTATAAGAGATAATAAGTATACTTTTTTAAAGATTTTATAGATTATAAGCATATGTTCCTTCAATAAATTTTAAATAGAAAATGGAAAACTCAATTTATCATCCTCACATATCATGCACCACACTTAAATCTCGTTTGGTTACACGTATGAGAAGATGAGATAAAAGTTAGAAATTGAATAAACTGTTGTTAGAATATAAATTTTAATATTATTTTTATTTTGAAATTTGAAAAAATTGAATTGTTTATATTATTTTGTGTAGAAATTTGAAAAATTTGAGAATCTCATCTCGACAACGAAACTAGGTTTTATTTTTGTTTTTTTCTCTTATCAAATGTGTGATGTATGGATGATGATTAGAATAATTCAATTAGTTTAAAATAAATAAAACTAAATAAAATTTAAAAAATTTAAAATGAAATATAGTATACGGAGTATATGATGAATATCAAGGCTCAACAAAATTAAATTGAACCTGAAAAATAGAGGGGTCTTACGCACGTGCTTCGCATGTTTGAAGGTCGTTACACGAACGAAAGGTACGGCACGCAGCATGATTAAGAGCTAGCGTGCGTAGCAAGGTTGCTCTTTCGGCGAGCGCACGTTTCAGACTTCACTGTTGATTGTGAAGTAGCATTCGGACTGAATCAATTTTTTGTTGCGGAACCAAAGTTTACGACGTGGAAGTTTTTTATTTGAGGAGGATGAGCCGTAAACGTACAGAACCGTAGCTGATCATAACTCCTTTTAGTGTTTTTTTTTTAAGTTTTCTTTTGTTGGGATAAAGAATAAAAGAGGATTAGTTCAGTGGGCCCCCACTAATGCTAGCGGAGCCACGGTCCACGACTCCACATAGAGAGGGCGGTGTTGTGCAATATTTAAGGAAGAAAATAATCATCTCAACCTCCTATTATTCATTATATTTCACATTCTATCTTTTTTTTTAAAATTTTTTTATCAAATATTTTTTATATGAATAGTGAATAACAAATTTGAAATATTTAAAAAAAAAAAATTCAAAAAAAATAAAAATAAAAAATATTAAAAAGTATGGAGTGTGGAGTGTGGGTGAATAGTAGGAGGTTATGTAGCAAATCCCAAATATAGGGTATAATTTTTAATTTGATCATTGACAATATAGGAATAATTTCGCGCACTGTTTCATAAATAAACTTAAAAAAAAGTGGTGTACCGGCTGGGCATCTGAAGTTGGGAAATGCACTAAACTTCTCTTAATGGCATTTTCGGATAATTTTCTTCAGAAGTATATATAAGAATAAATATAGATAGCAGTCACTGTTGGGAGCAATCATTTTGCATACATGATATGGCATTATCTAGACCACATATCTCTCTAATTCTAATTTACTATCCGACTGAGAGAGAGACAATGAGAGATAAGCTCAATATGAGAGAGAGAGTGACCGAGAATGAGAGAGAGCAGAGAATAGAGATAGAGAAGAAGAGAGAGATGATGAAAGAAAGAGAGGAGGTGTGTGTGTGAGAGAGAGAGAGCAGGTTAGAGAGTGAGAGAGAGAGCGCAAAGATGAGAGCGAGAGAGAGACTATGAGAGAGAGATAGAGAGAGAGGGAGAGATCGAGATGAGAGGGAGACACGGTGAGAGAGAGAACAAGAGAGAGAGAGAGAGAGAGAGAGATGAGAGAGACGAGTGGATGAGAGTGGAAAGAAAAAAGAAAAGAAAAAAAGAAAAGAAGAGGACCAGAAGTAGCTATATAATGAGTATAAAATATGCACTGTTACAATGACTGTTCTCTAACATTTTTCTACATATAATTTAGCCGTACGTTGTCATGTCATGGAACTGAGTTGTATCATTGTACATAATTTATTATAAACATCATTAGTTGGTGAAACCAAACTCATTACCTGAATATGGAGCAGGTATAACACTCAAAGGCATGTGACCAAACCCTGCATGCACTTTGGAACCATAAGTGAGGCTACAAAGGGAATTCATGTACTCATTACGGATGGACCATCCCTCTTTAATAGCCCCATATTTTATTCAAGGACATTTACAACGAGAACAATGCCAGCAACTTGCCATTCATCCATCAGAAATTTTTAAAAATATGGCGCATCAATAAAAGGATAGAAAAGGAAAGGTAAGAAAAGCTTGAGGCTAAGCTTACGTTACCCAACAGTTCCAGCTTTCGGCTTTTTCCCTTCGTGGCCCAAAATACTGAGCTCCAACCCCACCTGCCGATACAATTCACTCTGTTCACCTTTACCATTCATTACTTTCGTCGCTAGGAACCAATAAATGGACAGCCACCCTCTCATAAATTACAATAAATAAGAGCACATTTTCTAACTAATATTTATAACCGTATGAAATATTTTAAACCATCTGTATATATTATTTATTTAAATTGAATGACAATGTAGTGGACGAAGAAGCCTTTCTTGAACAGAAAGTTCTTTAAATACATGCTGGTTTTCTCTTTTAAGCTTTTGCCATCACCCCGAACGAACGAATCAATCTCCACCGAAACTATCACGTGTTACTAATAGTTGGTAATGCAAATGAAAAATATAATTAACTGAAAAATTATAATAGTAGTTCTACAAGTATTTATATTTTTACTTATAATTTTATTTAGAATACTCATTTGTTAGTTTTCTTTTAAAATTTAAAATTTAAAATTTAAAATTTTTAACATATCAACAATTGACTTATAGAAAAATAAGTTTTTTTTATAAATTTTTCTTAAATATATTTAACATTTTTCAAATTAAAATTCTCGCATATTAATATCATATTTACAATCATATCATATCTACAATAAGGAGGAGGTTACAGACGAGACATCAGAGATTCAAAAGATCAAAGAGAAAGAGCGGGAGGTGTACAGACCTGCAAAACTACCTTACAATCTTGTAAGAGGATTGTTAAGAGATACAAAGGAATCATACACGTTAATGTGACACACTGCTTGCCACCTCTTTTTTTTTTTTCCCCATCCTCTTTCTCTCTCCCCGTGCTTATCCTCTCCTCCCCAATTTTCCCCTCTCTCTCTCTCTCGGGATGGTTCTTGACCATCATAGAAGGAAAAAGGACGGCGACCATCAACCATGCAAGTCGTCGACTCAAATCCAAATCAAACCACCTTGGTCACCTAGCGGCGGTCACGCAGCAGTCGACCGTGCACACAGTGTGCACCTCTTTCCCTCTCTCTTTCTCCATCTTAAGATGGTTCCCGACCATCACAAACAGTCAAAGGACGGCAACCATCCACCATGTAAGCCGTCGACTCAGATACCGACCACCTAGGCAGCCTCGCAACGGTCAACTACGTATAAAGTGTGCAAAATGTGCACAGTAAGCTGCCATGAGCTCCATGCCGACAATGCTGTTTTGCTGCTAGCATCTTCAGACCACCTGAGGTTGTCCCCGACTACCATGGCCAGCACATACAGAGGCAGGGGTTGCGGGCACAGAGCAAGGAGAGAAAAAAAAAAATAAGAGAGACATGGTACCGCATTTATGGCCGGAGTGTTTTCCATCTAGTAAACCATGGACTATAGTAACAAGAGGAACGAACTTGGACCAAAGCTCTGATAAATTTCAGCATCATTTCTTTTTCCCGACGATCGATTTAAATGTGTTAGATTTCAGGATCGATGCAGAAGGCACAGGGCAACCAACCTTAAAGTTCTAAGCACCAGTTTTAGATGTGGAAAGTTTTAGGATTGTAATATGAACCTCGGATCTAGAATGCCTTTTCTTATAGATAACAAGTTCATACAAAACAGGGTATGTCAAAAGCGTCCACTAAATCAATTAGGCAGTCTACGATACAAATTGACAGCTCCACGTCAAAGCTACTAAATTTTCAGAAACTTTGATAGGAACCTGATACAAATAACAAACAGACTACTTGACACAAACCGGTAAGTTATACAAAGTTACAAACCCTACCTCAACACAAACCTTATAAATTAGACGGCCAAGTTTTAACACAAACCTGTAAATTACACAAACCTATATTTAACAAAAACCTGTAAACTAGACATACCCAGATTAAACACCAATCTATGAACTACCACCCGAAAATAAAAAACGAAAAGAGAAAAAAAGGAAAAAACCCAGACATCATTCTCGCCATCCAGTTCCAGCCCCACCAACCAATCCAAATAAAAGCTGAACCTATACATCATTGTCTGACTAGAAAACTTTCCTGAAAGAAAGGTCTTAAACTACTTAAATACCATGACTGCTTCTGGGTCACAAACTCACCTTTCGCCTTGATTAAAAAAAGTTAAGGCAAGGTCGAGAATCAGATCAACCCAAACAACTACTCCACATCCACGGTTGATGCCCAACCATACGACCACGTTACTCTAATCGAGCCGTAGAATCCTACGCAAGTCGCTAGCGACATCTTCGTTCTTAACGGGCACACACTTCTTCAAGAAGAAAGCCGGTAAAGGTAGCGAACTAGGTGGCGGAGATTCCGCAAACACCGATGCCCCGGCATAGAACCCAGCGACTACGTTGGAGTCGGTCGTCAGCAGGATCTGATTCGGGATAGAAACCGGATCTGGACCCAGTCGCTCCGTAGACCCCAGATCCACCTCTTCAAGGCTCTCCTTGTCTGCTTGGCTCAGATTTTCGCCGCGTCTAAGGATCTTAACCTGGCCCATGATGAGGTTTTTGGACGTCGCTTTCGAGGCCACGGTTCGACTCGTAGCCGGGGAGTAGCTCGGCCGCGTAGGGCTTCTTTTCCTGCGATTACATTGTGTACGGTTAACACGGTTAGGGTAAGCGTTTCGTGGCTTCTTCATGTGAGTTGGAGAGAGAGACTCCTTAAGACAATCTTGGGAATTCAGAACCGCCACACCACCCATTATACTGAAACCCAGAAATAAATTTAACTTACAAAAACAAAAATACAAAGGAAAGGGTTTGAAAGGAAGGAAATTGTTTACAAGAACCAAAAAATAATGATTTTAAAGGCTTCAGAAAGAAAAACAGGTAAAGATTTGGAGGCCGGGAGGGAGAGAAAAAGAACGAAAAATAATATCAAATGTGCAGAGATTGTGTGGAGGAGCAGTGGTGAGTTATAGGACAGCAGTGCAGTGCTAGTTAATAGCGTATCTATCCGAGGCAGGTGCGAATCTTCCACGACCACTAGTGATTGACCTGGGCCCTAGCTGCAGTTCTGTTTCTACGCAATTGCCTAGTTCCCCCCATCTTTGACTATTAAGCGCTACAAATAAGGCTAGATCCAATATTGTCCTAAAACTTAAGAAGTAAAATGAAGGGAGAGACAATTTGTTTGTACCATTATGCCCATTTCCACTATTTTTTTTTGAAAACTCCATTTCCACTATTATTTCAAAGGAAATTTACACGTTATTAGGTCCTTCAATATAAGAGGAGTAATTCAATAAAAAAATATAAAAACAGATATTTACAATCGTATTGTGCGACCATCTTATAATTATTTAAAAAAAGGTATATATAATATAAGATTCATATAAAAAAAAATTAATTTTTTAATAATAAATTTTATTAATTTTTAAAATAATTATATAATAGTTACACACATTATAATTATACATAAAATTACTCAAAAAAATATATACATAAGAGGAGTAATAATTGTTGAATAAAATCTTTTTTGTAATTGGTAATAAGAGAAAAAAGAGAGGAGAAAAGGCTAATGTCATGTAATATGGCCGTACAGAATGGCGAATAATTGAAAAAGAGAGATGAATTGTAAAAAGTAAAATCGGGGAATCCAATGGGTTGACACGCTTTAAAAATAAAGACCATTTTTCTTTCCCACAAAAATAAAAGATTATTGAAAGGAAAACACATGTTTTGAACGTGTTCCGTAGTTCCACTCGCCCCGACCTGCAACCAAAGAAATGTGAAGACTTGAAGGGTGTAGAAATGACGCCGATGTAAGTCAAATGTATCGTTCGATCTTTATAATGGAAAGCAGAGATTCTGTCAACATACTTGAATGATAATTATCGATAGATATGTATATAGAGTAAGGAGGAGACACCTTCGGCCTCGCAACAACCCGATCTTCCATTTGAAACCAAGCCCATATGTTGCTCATTAAAGGAGGAGACCCCCTTTAAACATCCCTTGCCACCTGGATCTGATCCGATCCTCACTGGCTGTTGAGATGCCTTAGGTTATAGGAGTTTGAATGAGACATTTTTCCCCGGATCGCGGGCGGTGTGAAAAATTACCAATGTTTGCAGGGCGTTTGAGGTGTTCGGCTAAGGCCCACTTCTCTGGGCCATGAACCTCTTGATCGCTTGATTGGACACTACCGGGTCAAGAGAGATTCTAAACCTTCCAACACGTATCCGAAAGGGGGGAGAGGAGGGTTGTGGTGTACCGGTCTCAGTCAACATAGAGCCTGTAGAGTGCAGACCGAACCGAGTGCCGTACTACCACGACCCTCGCAAACTGAGGGACACTTTCGTTTTGCAACACAGATACAATCTAGTCCTCGTTTCTAGTTTAACTTCTTTAAATTTTTTTTTTTTTTTTTTTGGGTGGGCATTTTCCAAGTATTACGATAAATGTTACGTTCTTTCAACAAATTAAGCTTATTGTGGGGGTCTTAGCATATATAACAAGTACTGAAATGTGTATATTGCTTTTGCTCAAACTGAAATATGTGGGTTCATATCAAAGTTTCTAAAAGAAAAAAAGGGTAATGGTACTTATTATTTGATTAAAAACTATTTATTATGTTTTAATTGTGAATTTATTATTTAATAACACATTATGGGATTTATGAGAGGGTAATGAATATAATTTTTTTTAAATTATTGACTGTACCTGGGGCCCATTTCTCCTATGGCTAAAGCAGCCCATTCCCTCGATTGGCTGGTGGGCCTGCGTTAACCTAGTGGACTTGATTTGTCAGTTCCGGCCCTGAAACGAATAACCTATAAAAAAGAGTGGTTATTTTTTGCGCACTCTTTTATTTCTCTCTTTCTTTTTCTTTTAAAAAATTTTAAATTGGACTGAGCTGTCGCATGCGGAGCCATTATCATTCCAATCTCCATTTCAACTTCCAGAACTCAGATATGGCTATTCTCAAATTCCAAACCAAACCGGCCTAAGTCCAACCACTCCACTCTATTCCAAGATCCAACTTATACGCTAAAGACTTGCTAACCAACATTTATATTTTCCTGTCCGGACGCTATTTTCTGTAGAAATTAAATATTAGAATGTGAAAACCTTTTATGGATGAACGGCTACGAATGGAATAATAATGTCACTGCTACTTGCATTCGCGTGTTAGAATGCTGTAGCTTTGAATATGATGTTGATTGAACTGTCGGTGAAAATGATTTCAAGACCCATGCACACGTTGGCTTTTTCCGAATATATAATGGTATTTATTGAGTAAAAAAAAGTTCAAAACAAATGAATATTATTATAAAATAAATGTTAAAACAAAACAAAACAAAATCTATAAAAATAAACTTATAAATTGTTGTTACTCGATACAATACTTCAGAATATAAAATTAATTTGATTATAAAATGCATCTAAATTATTATATTCTCTTATTATAATTACGATCATATTCTGGCAAAGATGAAGGCATTACAGCTTAGTGATTTCTCTCTCTCTCTCTCGATCATTGCAAAGCGCATCAAAATAGGTGTCCTCGTGTGCATGCAAGGTTAGCTGCAGGCATATTGGCCCACTCTAATTAATTGAAGACCAACTTTAAATACGATCGATCAATGTATTAATTTTAAATATATAGTTTATATTAATTATGTTGGCTATTTCAATAATTTGTTTTCCAATATATTAAAAAAACAAAGGGGGAGAACTGGCATGGAAGGGCATGCATGCATGCACAATGCTATATATAATTGCATATCAGCATGCAAAAACTAATAAATCTATAGGGCCCCTACTGTTACCGAACCCATCGTATAACCTTACGAGCGCCAGCTATGCATATGCATTTTCTCCTCCACTCTTTTTCAATTAATTTTATTGGCCAATCCAGGCATTCATTATTAATAGGCAAAAAAATAAAAAAAAAACCCTACTGTTTATTATTTAACCATGTGTACGTTAATTGTTTATCAACATCCTTTCGTACGGTCTGGACTCTGGCCTTTAAGAAAATCCGAGAAGTTGAGGCCACAGAGTAAATAAAAAAACATCGCATAATCTTTAAAATGGCGACGGCTAATACCTATAATTCTGAAAGAAAAAAAAGGGCTTTCTTGCCGCTCATGTTACATGTATAATCTATTAACTTCTAATACTGATTAATGGTTTAGCACATGAACGTGACGTTCCTCACCATCAGGGGTGGAATTAGGATTTGGTAATTAGGGGGTGATTATTAAACTGTGTCGTATATAAGAATAATCAGTAACCAACATTTAAGATAGAAAAGTGTATCACCCGATATTTAACATTAACTATATAAGATTATTATCTAAGGATAAACTTAAT
>QEOT01122407.1:0-21522 GCA_003123785.1 Pterocarya stenoptera | reverse complement strand
AGAATTAAATTATAAAATCTTTTACAGCTGTTCTTTTTATAATTTTGTAAATCCAAAAGGAAATTAGGAATATATATAGAACCTGGCACTGAACATCTATTCCGTGTTGCTCGTATTCCAAACTAATGCATCTCGAGAACATCGCCAGATACCTGCGACAAGGTCGAGATCATCATTAAAAAAACCTCTCATGTATGCAGCCAAACAAATCAAAAAGAGGTTAAACATCTTAGAGCCAACAGTTTCTTCATTTAGAAAGCTGAACAAAGAAGGAACGATAATGGTGCAGAAGACAAGATTAAAAGAACAGAAAATGACGTACAAAAACCAGAAGAAACTTACGCTTTTGTTGAAGCGTAAACAGTGCCTAAAGGGAAAGCAGGAACGGCCATGGAGGAGCCAGAACCAATGTTGACAATGGCTCCTTTTTTCTTCTGCAGCATGCCCGGAAGCACAGCTCTCGTCACCCAAGTTGCAGCATCCATATTCACCCTCATGAGGCTCTCCAAAACCTCAGAATCAACCTCATGAAGAAACATCGGATAAGGAGATCCCATCCCTGCATTATTTATCAAAATTCCAACATCTAACCCTTTAATCCCTTCCTCCACCATGTTTGATATCTCTTCTCCACTGAATTTCGCCAAGTCTATAACAATACCTTTTACGTCTACTTTTCCGGCAAACTTTTCCTGTATTTCGTTCGACGTAGCTTCGAGTTTTGAAGGGCTGCGACCAACTAAGACTAGGTTAATGCCCTTTGAAGCTAACTCAAAGGCAAGTGCTCTGCCGATTCCATCGGTGGAGCCAGTTACGAGAGCCCAAGAGCCATACTCGTTGAGATTCTTTGCAGGCCTGAAGAACGAAACCCAGACCCATTTCACAAATCGGATGAAGGTTTTGCAGAGAGAGATGAAGCCTAAAGAACATGCCGCTATAAGGATGAAATCTTGAAACTCCATTGCTGACCGACTGAAGATCATAGCGAAGGTATCTTTATAAAGTGCAGGAGGAGTGAAGTGAATTAATGATGGCACGTTTTGCCTGGTTCCCACGTTTGTAGCGTTTTCAAAAGGTGGCCCGGAATTATGGATTTGGCGTAGGGAAGTTAGGTACTAGGCGCCGCTGGAGTGAACAAGGAGTGCCACTTTTACTCGCAACTCTTTTATAATCATTTTATAATTTATTTTAAATTATCTATTTTATAACTATTTTATAATTTATTTTAAATTAACTCTTTTATATTTGTGACATTTTATTCACAAATAATTTTACTTTTATCTAAATATCCCTCACTTTAAAGTTTAAAATAATTATAGACTAATAGTAAATTTATTATTTTCCCTATTTTTATTATTATTGGAAAATGTTGTCTATCTTCCTTTTAACTATTACTCTCTAAACATCTCTTGATGTGATATGATGATATCGTATAAATGAAACATACAAAATAGCATTACTCGTTATAATTATTTATTTAACTTTTGTACGAATAAATTAATAATATAATAATATTTATTTATATTTATCTTCTCTCTTTCTTTATGGCTACTCCAAATTATATCAGATGATGAGTAGCATATATTGTTTGTTATTATTTATTTAGATTTTGTTCGTGTTGATTTCAAGACGTTTTTTAAACTATTTTTTTTTCAGTGTTAGTAAATATAACATATTAATATATAAAAATGACCATAACAAAGCTTAGGAGTAGGTACGTACGAATGACATACGACAACCAAAGATACAATCAATAGCTTAATTTGTCACATCCTTAGGTTGTTAGTGTGTGTCATATTGTGGGAGTTGTACTCTCTCTCCCTCCCTCCCTAGTCCTCCCTTCCCTCTGTCTCTGACTCTCTCTCACCAGGAACCAAAAATTCTGTTTTGAGCGGCCATATTGATCTATGCAATGACTATGAAAAATACATTATAGGCGTAGTTTAATTTCATACGTATTCCTTCAATTTATAAGAAATATTTTTTGGATTGTATATTTCTTAACTCATTTTTTAAGTTTTTAAATTTTCGGTTGTATATTTTTGGTTTTTTTTTTAATTTTTAATTTTTATGTATGTATACTCATTTTTTATTTTGAATGTAAAAATTATGAACTTTAAGAAAAGATCGAGAAATGATATTTGCAGTTATGAATGTGCAAATGTCACACACTTATTTTTAAAAAATAAGTAAATATATGAGACTTATATAAAAATTAATTTTTTAATAGTAAAACACACTTTTTTAAAATTAGTACGCAGTGCTTGCACAATCTATGACTTTATCTAGCATTTCTTTAATAAAATATAGCAACTATCATGTTCATACTTTTAAGAAGACTTAATTAAGAATTTTAGATGGGATTAAAAGATAATTTTCATATTTTAAAAGATTTTAAGAAGTTTATAAATTTTTTAGGATCAACATTATTTTTTATCAGTTTTTATTTGAATAATAACGATTAGTTTCTTTTTTACGCTGGCGCCATGGCCCCTTTTGGCCTCAACTTGGTTCCGCCAGTGGTCTCTCTATCTCTCCCTTGAACTTTTACTGCCCTCATGCCACTCTAGCTTGCCTTCCACCATTAGTGCCCTATCGTGTCCTTGCCCCCGACCATAGGTCCACACAAGTAATCTTTTCCAACCATCTCTCCTCCCTCCCTTCGTCTGCTTCTCTCACTCCCTCCTAGCTACACCATGTTGCCAGCCCTCTCTATGCTACTCAACTCTCCCAGCCATCTCCTTTCCTTTGACTCTTTCTCTCTACATCCACGTCTCTGCTTCTCCTACTCGGTTTTCCTCCCTCTCTCCGTGTTTAGGTCACTCCTCTCCACATTGCCCACCTGATCCTCTACCACTCACGACGCACCAGCTTTGGAGAAGAAGATCGGAGCACCAGCATGTATCTAGAAATTTCCCCCACCTTATGGAGGTAACTGACTCTACCTGACCTGAGCTTGAAGATGAATATCGACGGTTTGAAGACTTGCTTGCTTGCCTCTGTGTTTGTGATGCTCCGTACTATACCTTTTTGTTAAGGTACTGATGGGTGAGTTCGATGATAGAAGAAGAAGAAGGGTGGGAGCTTGATTTGAAAAGAAGAATATCGAGAGACTAGGGCAAATGTGAAGTAGAGAAGAATTGGGCATTTCATATGGTGATCGAAACGGTGCGTAGGAGGAAGTACTAGGCGACCTCGTTTTAGGCCCATTAACTCATTTACGGCTTTTTAATAAGAATAAAGTAAAACGGGGTAGTATTGGAACAATACTCTAAAACGCTATGTTTTATCAGTGAGATTTGTAAGGACCCTTTTATGTCTTTTACTAGTAATTGTCAGTTAGGATCATGCATATATGATGGGAATAGGAATCAGGGATTCTTCATGTAAAATCTGAACCATTTTGGAATTCTCTTTTGGGAGGTTTTGGGTTCCTCGAAAATCCAAGTTATCATCAATGGAAGCAGTAGTTTCCATTTTATCATCTTCCTGCGTCTACTTAATATTTCTATACTCTACCATTATCTTACATCTTCTCTAAAGAAAGCTTTTAACAAGCGGTATCATTAAAGACAACGATCCTCACCATTCTCCCAATATACACAAACCAAAAATACTAGTCTATTCCATCCACAATCTACCATCTAGTACAAATCAGAAATTCAACCATCCAATATCCACAAACCAGAAATTCAACCATCTAGTACAAACATGGCCGAAAGCACCAGGTCCAAGCAGGATAACAAGGAGATGAAGCAGGGCGGAAGACCAGGAGCATGCCATCCAACGTTTGACCAATCGATTGGACCAAATGTCTGAAATGCTACG
The DNA here is from genome assembly GCA_003123785.1 of Pterocarya stenoptera. Classification (NCBI taxonomy): domain Eukaryota; kingdom Viridiplantae; phylum Streptophyta; class Magnoliopsida; order Fagales; family Juglandaceae; genus Pterocarya; species Pterocarya stenoptera. The sequence goes on along the minus strand of QEOT01122407.1, from coordinate 17,694 downwards.
GACTGTGTGGGAACACCAACAGCAGCAGTCTCCTGAACACAGACAAGATAGAGAGCATGAGGGAAATGATAATAGAAGAGCACTCACAAGGCGAATCAAGTTAGATTTCCCTCAGTTTGATGGTGGTGACCCAGTAGGTTGGGTGTTCAAGGCAAGCCACTATTTTGATTTTCATCGAACACATGTAGCACAAAAATTACTAATGGCAGCATATCACATGCATGGTGAGGTACTTATCTGGTACAAAGGTGCTTGGGACAGTGGGCATTTCACAAGCTGGGAAACCTTCACTTGTATTCTTCAACTCAGGTTTGGTCCCACCACTTATGATGATCCAATGGAAGCTTTGACAAGGCTCAAATAGACCTCCACAGTATTAGTATACCAGACTCAATTTGAAGCATTATCTAACAGGATCAACGGCCTATCAGATGCACACAAATTAAGCTGTTTCATCAGCAGGATGAAAGATGAGGTTCGGCTGCTCTTAAAAATGTTTAATCCCACCAGGTTAATTGGTGCGTTTGGACTAGCAAAAATTTAAGAGGAGTACCTTATTAGTGCTCAGAAGGGAATGAAACTAGGAGGGGACAGAAGTATATTTCCTACGACTAATAAAACATCATATGGGGATCAATCCACTGAAGGCAGTAGTAAGTGGACTAAACCTTTCCAGCTTATACGGAAGGTCTTCTCCATAGAATGGGAGGAAAAATGGAAGAAGGGGCTATGCTACCATTGTGATGAGAAATGGCGTCCCAACCATATTTGTAAGAAAACCAAGATTTATTTGTTGCAAGGGTGTGAGAACCTAGAGGAAGATCAACCCGAAGGTGGTGAAGAAAGGGAAAAGTTGGAAAAGGATAGTGTGCTATCTAATACGGTGGAGGGAAATCTTGAAATCTCCCTTAATGCTATCGTAGGCACTCCTAGCCCGAGTATGATGAGGGTAAAGGGAACGGTTAGTGAGGAACCAGTAGTAATCCTAGTGGACTCGGGAAGCTCACTCAGTTTCTTAGACTCGACAATTGCAAAAGAGCAAAACTAGATATCAACCAATCCACCAAGTTAGTTGTACGGGTGGCAAATGAAGCCATTATCGAGAGTGAAGGCCATTGTGAGTCGGTATCCCTCAAAATGCAAAGTACTCAGTTCTGTCCATCTCTTTACATTTTGGAATTGGGAGGTTGTGACATTGTGTTGGAGGTAAATTGGTTCGTGACTCTTGGCCTTATTGTATGGGATTTTTCAAAATTATCTATGCAATTCAATAATAGTGGTCACAAGGTGGAACTTAGAGGCTTGGAACCTAAACCAATCTCTCTTGAGGTAAGTGGTAAGGCTATGTTGGCCTCGATGACTAAGGGAAGTGGGTTTTTGCTACAAATCCAAATGGTGTCAAAGGTGGACAATGTAGTTGTGCAGAATACTGAAGTTAGTGAGCTATTGAAACCGTTTCAGGGGATATTTGAGGAGCATAAAGGGCTCCCTTTGGTAAGGGACCATGACAATAAAATTATTTTGAAAGATGGTACCCCACCTATCTCAAATAGACTCTATTGATACCCGTATTACCAGAAAACTGAGATAGAGAAAATAGTGGCAGAGTTGCTAAAAACAGGGGTTATTAGATCCAGCTCCAGCCCTTTTTCCTCACTTGTACTACTCGTACATAAGGCTAATGGGAGCTGGCGCATGTGTGGATTACCGCGCACTAAATCAACACACAATAAAAGATAAATTCTCCATTCCAGTGATAGATGAGCTATTGAATGAGTTGTGTGGGGCGAGGGTGTTTTCAAAATTAGATCTCAGGTCAGGATATCACCAAATTTGGGTGGTACCCGAGGACATTGAGAAAACTGCTTTTAAAACTCACGAAGGGCACTACGATTTCTTGGTAATGCCCTTTGGCTTACCAATGCCCTGTCCACTTTTCATGGGCTTATGAACCAAGTATTCAAGTAGTACTTAAGGAAGTTCATACTAGTGTTCTTCGATGACATTTTGGTGTACAGTGGTAGCTGGAAGGAACATTTACAGCACTTAAAACAAGTATTGGAAGTGCTACAGAAACACCAACTTTATGCGAATATGTCTAAGTGTAGATTTGGAGTAGAGGAGGTAGATTACTTGGGTCACATCATATCCTTTGAAGGGGTCCAGACAGATCCAAACAAGATTAAATCTATGTTGGATTGGCCATCACCAAAGAATACTAAGGCCTTGAGAGGATTCTTGGGCCTAACGGGCTACTATAGGAAGTTCATTAAGGGGTATGGTTTGCTGGTAGCTCCATTGACCAGTTTGCTTAAAAAGAATAATTTTGGGTGGACTCCAGATGTTGAACGGGCCTTTAATAGGTTGAAAGAGGTGGTGACTTAATCTCTGGCGTTAAAAATCCCAGATTTTACTCGACCTTTTATCATTGAGTGCGATGCTAGTGGTACAGGACTAAGGGTTGTCCTAATGCAGCCGGGACAACCTATTGCCTTTCTAAGTAAGGTATTAAAGGGTAGGGCTCTCCTCTTATCCACCTATGAGAGGGAACTGCTGGCTTTAGTAACTGTTGTCCAAAAATGGAAGCCCTACTTGTTGGGGCAGTCATTTATAATCAAAACAGATCAGCAAGCACTGAAGTTTTTACTAGAACAAAGAGTTGGCACAAAAGCACAATAGAAATGGCTTACTAAGTTGATGGGGGTATGAATTTAAAATTGAGTACAAGAAGGGACAAGAGAATAGAGTGGCGGATGCTCTTTCTCAGAAGGAAGGGAGAGATGATCTCGTAGAAGCAGTATTTACTCAAATTACACTTCCAAAACCAGATTGGGTAGAGGAACTGAAACTGAGTTACCAATTATCCTAAGAGTTCAAAGAGATTTTTGTAAAAGCAGGGGCACAACAGAAGATTCCTAAGAGAATCTCCATCGTACAAGGACTGCTTTTAAAGAAGGGAAGGTTGATGTTGGTACCTGGAACACCTTTCATTAATAAGGTGCTCTATTACATTCACACTGACCCAATGGCTGGCCACACCGGGTACCTAAAAACTTATCAGCGGGCTAATGACATACGACAACCAAAGATACAATCAATAGCTTAATTTGTCACACTCTAAGTTTGTTAGTATGAGTCATATTTTGAGAGCTGCTCTCTCCCTCCTTCCCTGATCTGTCTTGATCAATAAAGGAACCAAAAATTATGTTTTGAGCGGCCATATTGATCTATGCAATGACTATGCTTGCATACATGCCTATCATGTCTACATATATTGTTATTTATAATTATAAAAAAAAATACATTATAGACGTAATTTAATTTCGTACGTATTCCTTCAATTTATAAGAAATATTTTTTGGATTGTATAATTTTGGTTTTTTTTTTTTTTTTAATTTTATGTATGTATGTATACTCATTTTTATATTTTGGATGTAAAAATTATGAACTTTAAGAAAAGAGAAATGATATTTACAGTTATGAGTGTGCAAGCATCGCACACTTTTTTTTAAAAAAAAAAAGAGTAAATATGAGACCTACATAAAAAAATAATTTTTTAGTAGTAGAAAGCACACTTTTTCAAAATGAGTGTGGGGCACCTGCACAATTCATGACTTCATCTAGTATTTCTTTAATATAATATAGCAACTATCATTTTCATACTTTTAAGAAGACTTAAAGAATTTTAGATGGGATTAGAAGATAATTTTCATAATTTTAAAAGATGTTAAGAAGTCTTAAAATTTTTTAGGATCAACATTATTTTTTATCAATTTTTATTTGAATTTAAATAATAATGATTAGTTTCTTTTTTACGCTGGGGCCAAGGCCCCAACTTGGTTCCGCCAATGGTCTCTCTATCTGTCCCTTGAACTTTTACTACCCTTATGCCACTCCAACTTGCCTTCCACCATTAATGCCCTATCGTGTCCTCACTGCCGACCATAGGTCCACACAAGTAATCTTCTCCGACCATCTCTCCTCCCTCCCTTCGTCTGCTTCTCTCACTCCCTCCTAGCTACACCATGTTGCCGCCCCTCTACGCTATTCAACTCTCCCTGCCATCTCGTTTCCTTTGACTCTTTCTCTCTACGTCCATGTCTCTGCTGCTCTCACTCGGTTTTCCTCCCTCTCTCCGTGTTTAGGTCGCTCCTTTCCACATTTCCCACCTCTTCTGCCACTCACGACACACCAGCTTTGGAAAAGAAAATCGGAGCACCGGCATGCATCTAGAAATTTCCCCCACCGCATGGAAGTAACTCACTCTTCCTAGACTGAGCTTAAAGATGAATATCAACGGTTTGAAGACTTGCGTGCTTGCCTCTGTGTTTGTGATGCTCCGTACTATACCTTTTATTGCATGTTTGATTGTTAATTCTCATCGCCTCTCTAGGAGTGCTCCAATCCTCAAGATATATATAGCTTTTCGTGTGTGAGTTTTGAGATTGTTGCTTGACCTTGCTGACGTTTGAAGCTGTAAATTTATATTTTTGATGAGAAATTTATTAACAAACGTAATTAGGCATTGCCCAAATACACAAGAAGTATACATAGAGAGACGCCTAATTACAAGCTAACCCTGAAAAACATTACAAAAGTCATTAAGATTATTCACATCCAATACAATAATCGAAGCCCAAAGCAACAAACTATGAAAAAGGAAAGCTCTAATCTCTTCCACCGATCATTCTCTATTCTCAAAACAACACCCACCCACTCCTCTCATTCCAAATTCACCACATAAGACAGAGGAACCATCTTTCAAACAGTTGTTATTTGATGATTTCCTAGAAGCCCTCTCCAACATGCAAAGAGGTTGACCACCCTCTTGGCCATCACCCAAGCAATTCTCGCCTTAGCAAATACCTCATCCGACAAAGCCTTTGACACATCACAATGAAGAAGAAAAAGATAACCCGCCAATTCGCCCCATCTTTTGTGCATAAAGCACTAATCCATTACAATGATACCATGTTTTCTTAACTTATCAATGGTAAGAATTTTTCCGTGAGAAGCCAACCACCCAAAGAAAGCCACCTTAACAAATAGGTTGGGATATTAGATAAGGTGCTCTTCATTAATCAATCCTTTTCTAACCAGCCAATCGACACTGAATCTTCTCTATAATCCCACCCCAAATAGCCTTGGATTTGTGAGGTGCACCCAAAGGGAGGCCAAGATACTTGAAAGGTAAGCTAAAGACTTTGCAGCCCAAAATATCAGCCAATTCCCCTAAATTATTAACCAAACCAACATGGATGATTTAAGACTTTGATAAATTCACCTTTAAACTGGATACAGCTTCAAAGCATAGCAGGAGAGCCCGTAAAGAACGGATCTGGTCAGAATTTGGCTCACAAAGAATTAAAGTGTCATCCACTAAGAGTAGATGAGAAATATTAACGCAACCATACGAATGGCTGCCCACCGAGAAGCCTGATATGAATCCCCTATTTGTCGTCGTCTCAACATTCTGCTCAACACATCCATAACTAAAACAAAAAGAAAATGGGATAGTGGATCCCCTTGTCTCAATCCAATTACACCACCTTTCTCCAAAACCATACCTACCAAGGGTATAAACCAAGAAATCTCAGTTGACATTGTCAAAAGCCTTCTCTATATCCAATTTACAAAGGATGCTAGGAATGCCACCTCTGAGTCTACTCTCCAACCACTCATTAGCAATAAGAACGGTGTGAGGGGAATTATCCCAGGGGCCGAGCCTAGAGGAAGGCTTAGGCCCGAATCCAAGGATAATGTAACGCCTCGGTCCCAGGAGAGGTTGGAGAGTTACTACCTGTTGTCTAAGATCATCTTTCACAATATAAAAGGATATTCTGAAAGACTCCATAAACATAACCTCCTTTAATTTCAAAAGAACTCCATAAATATAGATACATCTATTACCACCCAAAAATACATAAAACTCCTTCTACACGGTCATCAAAATAATAATCTAACAAATAGACCAACTCCTTAAGGCTTTAATAAAAGTGTCAACATCCCATTAACTAAATTGATAGAACAAATTAATCTTCTAAATAGTAGTCTCTAGAAATTCAGCACTACTTGACCCCTCCACATAACAATCTTATTGGATCCCTCTTTCATTCTTAATCTTCAGTTGAAATATTCAAATCATCTAAAAAATATTGTGGAGATAAAAGGGTGAGTTATCAATAACTCAGTAAGCAGAGAACATACATTTAGTATTAAACATGAGCATTTATTAAAATTTGAAATGTTGAGCAAAATATTTTCTTTTAGAATGCAGAATTAGAATACTTATTTTTAAAATGCAAAATCGAAACATTTTACCAAAAATATAAGAGCGAAACTCTCAGAAAACACTCTTATTCAAAATTTCCTTTGGCAGAGCATACCTAAACATCTTCATCTTATTTTATCATATCAGAATAGAGACCATGTTTAACCCCCGTGGTAGTGTTGTGCATTATGCGGAAAACCAAGCAGAAAATAAATCACCATAAATATCAAAGCGATTGCACTCAGAACAGAAAACTACTATTATATCTCATGGTGGGCCAGATGTCACTATTACAGGGCCAGAGGTCACTAGGGTATTCCGTGACGGGGCCAGAGGGGACCAGAGGTCACTATTATATCTCGTGACAGGGTCAGAGGTCACTATTATCTCCTGTGACAGGGCCAAAGGTCACTATTATATCCCGCAACAGGGCCAGAGGTCACTATTATCTCCCGGGACAGGGTCAAAGGTCACTATTATATCCCGTGACAGGGCCAGAGGTCACTATTATCTCCCATGACAGGGTCAGAGGTCACTATTATCTCCCAGGACAGGGTCAAAGGTCACTATTATATCCCGTGACAGGGCCAGAGGTCACTATTATATCCCGTGACAGGGCCAGAGGTCGCTATTATCTCCCGTGATAGGGCCACATATCAGAACAAAATAGAATCAAAATCACACCAGAATCAGAGTCAGAGTCAGAATAGAATCAAAACGTCATGCCAAAGGTTTTTCAGATGCCAAATCATTCCAAAAAAGAGTACTGAACAAATTTAGATCACTTCCAATTTTCCAAAACAAGTTCAGAATAACTTCAGGTCACATACAAAAATTATCAATTTTCATATCCGCTCATATTTTTCTCAGTTCAATAACAGCATGTCAAAAATAAGCTCATGTCTATATTAGTCATGCTAGAAAATAATTTATTCTTATATAGAATCCCATGAGCAATGCAGAATAAATAAATGAAGTCGTTTCACATTTCTTTTCATAACACAACATGCACATTTTCAAAATTGACTTCAGTTCATTTTATTTTATACAAAGTCTAGCATAGGAACCCCACTTACTTAACTCTTGCAGAGAGTTACTAGAGCCTTGAACTTGAGCTCTATCAATGTCACGACCTAAACAGAAACTTATTCACTAACGTGTTAATACTCCATATAAATACGAATTCAATAAAACTAACTTGATTCTATTCAGCCCACACATGATATCATTTTGCTTTCCAGTACATGGTATAAGCATACTCACACACAACATCCATAACATCAACCCAACACGCCATGTCGAACCAATCAACTCACTTTCATAACTTGTTACAACATTGACAGCCCACAATCGTCGCAACCCAACACAACCCTCCATAACACAAGTTCAATAATCAACATTAACTCAAATTATAACACCTAACAATTACACTACCACCAAACCAAACAATCTAATAATCATATTTATCGAACCAAATGACCATTTATCAATTCTAATAGTGACTTAAACATCCACCAAAACCAACGTCAAACCCAAAACACCAATATTTAAACCCAAAACAGCCAACAAATCCCAACATAATCCAATCACACAAACAACTCCATCATCCAATCCAACCGACTTCCTTACTCCTTGGACTCAGTCTGGCACAACCAACCAATTCACAGTAAATGCAAAAATACATTTCAATCTCAAAAGTTCTTTGAAAAAATACTTACAGCGCTATAATATAATTTTCGAAGGATCACGGAGGTGTTAGAAGTGGCGGCACAGCCATGCAATAGTGCAAAAATGGACAAGGGCCGTGGGTTTCAAAAACTCCACTTTTGAACGGGGACAAACGAAGACTTGGGATGGCTAGAGAAGCGCTTAGGGGTGTTAGTGAAGCTACTGGTGGTGGTGGTTGGCCGTAGGTTGTGGCGGTTGAAGGCCAAAACACCCAAATCGGAAATGGGGATGGAGGGGCTTCAACGATGGCCGATCGAGGCTGAGGATGGGTGGGTTAGGCAGCTGGGAGGCCGTAGGTGCTATGGTGGAAAGATGGTGGCCAATGGTGGCAGCACGTTGGCGCTGGACAAAAATCGCTCGGCTTGAAGCTGTGCATGGAGGCTAACGACGGCGAGGGAGGAGCTAAAAATGAATGGGGAAGGTCGCCGGTTGGAGGGGAAGAAAATGGGAGGGGCGGTGTCACTCACGGACTACGCACGACGGCGCTGTGGGTGGATGAAGAAAATGGACGGGGAGAGGGGAGGGGAGCTTCGCGCGCGGGAGGAAAAAATCAGGGGGAAGAAAGGAGAAAAAGAAAGAAGGAAAAAGAAAAGGAGAAGAAAAGGAAAAAGGGAAAAAGAAAAAGTGAGGAAAAGAAATGAGGTCCAATCATCACGCCATAACGTGGCTTCTAGGGTGTCAGAGGTAGCCGTAATCAGGTTTGATTGATTTGCAGCGTGGCAAGTGAGTGGTAGGGACACCCGACCCCGTACGGAAAGACACGCCCACTGCCCCCACCACGAGGGCAACTTATCTAGGTCTAAATACCCCCTCCCACAACTAGGGAAGAGGTTCACACTCTCGAATACTTCAACTCTCATTCTCCTTAAGAAATTATTTCTCTTTTCATCTCTTACACTGAAACTAACTTGACGTTGGAGGTACTAAGTCCCCGAGCCCCCCATTCTTCATCTTAGCAGGAACCAGATCCAAGCCCATCAGTGTGGAGTTGTCTTGGCCATAAAATACGACATCAATAATGGCATCGTCTGTGGGATCTTATTTCCTATAGTAGCGTGTCCTTTATATGCCGGCAACAACGTGCTCTCAAGCCTTATGACGTGAAGAAGAACAACTAGAAGTAATGGAAGCAAGAACCAACGAACAAGCTGAAATGATCTGAAAGCTAACGGAGGAAGTGACAGCTCTCCACCAAGAAAATGTCTCCCTGCGGAGGGCTAGTCTGGAACTAGAGGGAGGCGAGTAGAGCCACCATTCTGAGTCCTGTGGAGCCCCTGAAATAGTGGTGGCCGAAGAAGAGCGACGCAGGGTGTGCCTTGAGCTCGGGGAGCTCAGGGACAAATATAGAGAGATGGTCAAACGGGTAGGCATGGCATCCATGGTGGACCAGTTGTTCACCAATGCGGAGCTGCTATATAGCGCTGAAGTTATGGCAGTCCTTCTACCCCTAAGATTTAAAGTCCCACAGATAGACGCGTACGATGGATTGAGGGACCCCTTGGAGCATCTAGAAACGTTCAAGGCCATATGACCCTACATCGGTTCCCGGGCGAGGTTGCATGCAGGGCATTCCCTCTCACATTAAAGGGGTGGCCAGGGTATGATTTGGGTCCCTGCTACCCATCGACAGCTTTGCCCAGTTGGCTCGACTCTTCCTGAAGCAGTTCATGGTGAGCTGGAAAAAGAGGAGACCTGTTGCCTACCTCCTGACTATGACGTAAAGAGACGAGGCAAGCCTGAAGTCATAACTCTCCCTGTTCAACAGGGAGAGCATGACGACAGATGACCAGGATGAAAAAATCACCCTGGCAGCACTATTGGGGGGATCTGGCCTCGCACCCCTTCATGACGAAGATCGTGCGGAAGACCCCAACTTCGTTAATGGAATTCATGAATTGAACAGATGGTTTCATTAACACTGAAGATACGCTACAGGCACTAACGGTCCCCCAGAAGACTGAGTTGGACAAGGCAGACAAGAAAGTGGCTGGCCAGGGCAGAGGGGTGAGCCGGGAAGGTAACAAGAAGAAGGTGCACGAAACCAAGCTCATGAAGGAGCAACCCACACATGGGCGGGTCAGACCACACACCCATTCCAGCCTGGCCGTGGAGTCTGAAAGAGATCCAAGCCTGCATGGCCAACAAAAGCAGGGCTTAGCCTGCTCTAAGTATTACACCTATCACAAAACCGTTAGCCACCAAACAGAGGATTGCTTTACCAGAAACAGAAGATGGAGGAAAGGCGCTGTCAATGACCCGGCGACAGTGCATGGCCACGGAGAAGTGAAAGTCCAGCAAGAAGAAAGGTCGAAGGGCGACTCAAAGCAAGCCCGCGCCAAAGAAGCCTGGCTAGAGGAGACGGCCTAGTAGATGAAATATGCACAATAGTAAGAGGGTACACTGGAGGAGGGACCACCTCCTTGGCAAGAAGGGCCCACACAAGAAAGGCCAGATATGAGGAGTGTTCACTACTAATAGGGCAGCTCAAAGCACTAGGAGCCACTCGAGGGAGACTGTCATAACCTTAAGCGAGAAGGACGAGGAGGGCGTGTTGCACCCCCATGATTACGCCTTAGTTGTGATTGTATAGATCGCTAACTACTTGATGAGGAGGGTCATGATCGACAATGACAGTTCTGCTTACATCTTCTTATGGGAAGCCTTCATCCTGATGGGGACCACACCTGATCGTTTACGTCCAGCCCAGACTCCTTTCAAGGGCTTCACTAGAGACGTAATCCAACTGATTGGAGCTATCACCTTATCCATCTTGGCAGGGATGACCCCAAGAATGGCGGCTACCATGGTGGATTTTCTCATGGTAAAAGCCCCTCCTCCTATAATGCAATCCTGGGGCGACCAACCTTGAACCACTTGAGGGGCGATGACTTCCACATTTCACCTAAAGATGAAGTTCCTAACTGCCACGGAGGTAGGCAAGATTCACGGTGAGTAGAAACTTGCACGAGAGTGCTACGTTCGGTATATGAAACCTGAGGCTATCGAGGTCCGAGCTCTTGAATGAGTGCAAAAGGACTCCAGCTGACCTTCGGCCCTGACCCTGATAGAGCTTAAAGAGGAAATGAGGGATGAAGAGGCCCTACGGCAAGCAAAACCCAAATAACCTTTGGAATTAGTGAAGGTAGATCCACAGAGACCTGAACGCACAGTTCGAGTAGGGACCAAGATGGCCCCCGAACTAAACCAATCCATGAAGTAGCTCCTCACTGAGTACCAAGATTTGTTCGCCTGGAGTCACGAAGAAATGCCTGAAATCAACACGTCTGTCATTGAGCATTGCCTTAGCGTGGACCCTAAGGCAAAAAGGATCAAGTAAAAGCACCACAACTTTAGTGCAGAGAAGTATGCGGCCATCGCCAAAGAGGTGGACCGTCTCCTAGTTGCGGGGTTCATCAAGGAAGTCCACTATCCTGAGTAGCTTTCCAATGTAGTCTTAATAAAGAAGGCAAGCGGAAAGTGGAGGATGTGCGTAGACTTTATCAACCTAAACAAGACTTGCTCAAAAGACAGTTTCCCACTGCTGTGCATAGATCTAATAGCAGATTCGACTGCCAGACACCCCCTGTTCAATTTCATGGACGTATATTTTGGGTACAATCAAATCAAGATGAACACAAACGATGAATAGAAGACAACCTTCATCATCGACCAGGGAGTCTACTGCTACAAAGCCATGTCGTTAGGTCTTAAGAATGCATGTGCAACTTATCAACGATTGGTTAATCAGATGTTCAAATAGTAGATCAGGCAAAACATAGAGGTTTACATGGATGACCTCTTGGTCAAAAGTAGGAAACCAGAGTAGCATCTCGACGATCTTCGGGAAGCCTCTGCAGTGCTAAGAAAGTATAAGATGAAACTCAACCCATTGAAGTGTGCCTTCGGTGTCGCGTCGGGGAGTTCTTGGGCTTCATGGTCTCGGAATGTGGAATCGAGGCCAACCCCAAGAAGGTCAAGGTAATCGGGGATACACCATCGCCGCAAACGATCAGCAAGGTCCAAAGGTTGGTAGGGAGAGTGGCCACTCTAAGCCGCTTCATCGGAAGGTCGACCGACCACTGCCTTTTCTTTTTTAAGGTCCTCAAAAAGGCACGGGAGTGGGACGACGAGTGCAGCCAGGCCTTCAGCGAACTAAAGGAGTATTTGGCCCACCTACCACCCACCACTCCTTAGCCAGACCAAGCCGGGGGAAGACTTGACTGTATACCTGGCGGTGACCTTGAACGCCCTTGTCTGCTGTCCTAGTACATAGCGAGGAAGGAGACCAGCGACCCGTCTATTACACAAGCCGTTCTTTTCGAGGAGCCGAGGCTAAGTACCCCCGAACGGAGATGTTGGCATTCGCGTTATTCATCATCGTAAGACGACTGAGGCCATATTTCCAAGCTCACCCGATGAAGGTACTCACAGATTTCCCACTCAGGAAAATACTGCTGAAGCCTGACGTGTCCGACCAGATGACGAATTGGGCGATCGAGTTGAGCAAATTCGACATCGAGTACCTCCCCTGCACAACGATCAAAGGGCAAGTCCTGGCAGACTTTATGGCCAGTTCTCAAACTTCCCTGAAGAGATAATCGTTGCACCCGAAGGCAAGCCATGACTGGTCTACATCGATGGCTCATCCTGCTAGGCTGGGGGGTGTTAGGGTGCACATAGTCACAGAGTTTGGAGAAGAACATAACTAAGCAATCAAGCTCGGTTCAAAACCACCAATAACAAGGTTGAGTACGAGGCGCTACTGGCAGGAATGACGGTGGCCAGGTCGCTGGGAGCTACCGAGGTCGAAGTAAGGGACGACTCGCAGGTGGTGGTTGCTCAAGTAACGAGGTAGTTTGCCACTAAAGGAGAAAAGATGAAGAAGTACCTCCAGCAGGTAGGAGAGGTGCGCGACCTCTTGAAGTACTTTCGCATCCAGCAAATCCTAAGGGAAGAAAACCACAAGGCAAACTCGTGTGTCTCATTTCTTCCTCCTCCATTTCGTTCCTTTCTTTCCAACTTCAGAAAAGCCCTAGCTCTCATCTCCTCAAGGAGAGGAACAACAAGGTAAGTCCATTTTTGGACCCATTCTCTTGTAGATTTTGGATTATACACGATTGGCATTTGAATTTGGTTTTGAAATTTCTACTTTGGCGCTCCAGCCAAAACACTCTCTGTGTTCTTCAATTCCACACCTTAGGAAGAAGCTTAAATTAGATAACAAACACCTAGTCCCAAACTCTTGTGGTTTGATTTAATCTAAGCCCAAAACTATAGCCATGAATGTCTAAAAAATCTGTTGCTATCCAGATTTCTTCCCTTTGACTTCCAATGTTTGATTTTCTCACTTGTAGCTCTTTACTCTTGTTTAGTTGAGTGTGTGACTAAGTGGAAGAAGGGTAGGGATAGCCCAAATCTTGCAGACCACAATTGTGAAGGTGAGGGAATTTTCTGTCTTGTTTCATTTTGGGTTGTGTAGTTTTGTGAAAACAATTCTGTTATGATCTTTTGTTGTTTCCCTTGAGTTTAAATCTTGTTCTTAACTATGTCCAAGTCTTTATTTTTATGTGTTAAACTAGTGAATTTGAGAATGTGTATTTTAATATTTCCTTAAGTTAATAGTCTTAGTAACCACCAAGGATTTCATTAAAACTAGTGAATTTTATGTTGTAATTTTCTGGTTTATAAAGAAATTTCCCTTGTTGTTTTGTGCTATGTTTAAACAAAAAATGATGTTTCTTGTGACACCCTCAAATTTCGCTTGGGATCGGACAGATACTTGAAGTGTCGAGACATGCAACACAAGGTTACCTGCCTCCGTTCATGACATATAAGATGTAATGTTCCTAACATGCATCTAGCATTATGCAATACTTGCAGCGGATAATTTTTTTTTCTTTAGTAATACTATGCACCCAAATGAAATATCTCAAATACTCAAAACATACTTTATACATAATGACATACTAAACAACTGAGATCACAACACTAGTCCAAAATAGTTGCGATCAAAAGAGTGCTGGAGATTGAACTCCACAAATACAAGTAGTAATCTAAGGCAACTACTGTACTATCATCTACGTCGCATCGTCACTTAGTCGACCGTTTCCAATTAGTCGATTCTCGGTTCTCCTTCAGATACTGTAACAAGATCTACCATTCGGGAGGAATGGTAGTTGAGACTACCACAGTAAGATTTGATTACAAATCTCAGCAAGTTAATAAAAAAACTTTCACACAAGTTAAAGATGCATGCATGGCAATAAAAGCATGAATGCATAATCAAAATCATAAGTAATCATAGCATATCTTGACAAACAACATAGCATAGCTGACATAACTTGAACTAAAGTATGAACTGAACTTGACTTGTTTAAATTGAATTGGACTTAAACTGAGACTTGACTTGACAAGAACTTGATCTGAACTTGACTTAACATGAACTTAAATTGACTTAAACTTAACTTGACATGAACTTGAACTTGAACTGAAACTTAACTTTGCATGAACTTGAACTGAATTCTTTACTTAAGATGAACTTGAATTCTGACAATCAAAATGATTCCGCCAGTCGTTTCGTCAGGAATAGTAAACAATCAGAATGATTCTGCCCAACATATTCCGTTAGAGATACTCAGACAATCAGAATGATTCCATCATGAGTATTTTAAATCACGTACTCTAGCAATCAAAATGATTACACTAGGAGTACCTAGTAATACTCTAACAATCAGAATGATTACGCCAGGAGTATCTACATAACTGAACTTGAACTGAATTCTTTACTTGGCATGAACTTGAATTCTGACAATCAAAATGATTCCGCCAGTCGTTTCGTTAGGAATACTGAACAATCAGAATGATTCTGCCCAACATATTCCGTCAGAGATACTCAAACAATCAGAATGATTCCATCATGAGTATTTTAAATCACTTACCCTAGCAATCAAAATGATTACACCAGGAGTACCTAGTAATACTCTGACAATCAGAATGATTACACCAGGAGTATCTGCATAACTGAATTTGAACTGAATTCTGACAATCAAAATGATTCCGCCAGAAGTACTTCTCGTGAATTACAAATGGAGATGCTCAGACAATCATAGTGATTACATTGTGAGTATCCTAAACATAACTGACTTGAACGTAATTCAAAAGATATGACTTACTTGAGATAGAAACATTTCGTAACATGGCATAACATATAACAGACAATATACTTAACATGACATACTTGCAACAATGAATATTACATGACATGACATACATGTAACATATGACATACTTAACTTAACATGACATACTTGCAATGTATAGCAATACGTGACAAAATATCTTGTGTAACATATAAATAATTTGTGACAATAAATTCTGTGTAACAGATAAATATGTACTGACTTGGCATGACACATATGATAACATACATACATATACTGTAGTTCCTTTACTTATTACTCATACATATTAAATTGCTAGTAAATTAAAAGCTAACTTACCTCGATCTTCGCGATTTCTAGACAAAACTCAAGCACGATTACGAGGAACTGAAAGTAGTGATTTCTAAAAGTTAGAACTTAATCACTAACAATTAGAAATATGGAAAAAATTTCATATTAGAGTAAAATTACCATTTTACCCTCTACATGTGGGAAAATGACCATTTTACCCCTAACTTAAGGATTTTGCATCGTAACTCCAAAAATCACCAAAATTTACATACCTCATGTAAATTTTGTCCTAAGCTCAAATATAAAGTCAGAAAAATTTAAACTAAACACAACCATTAAAACTCTATAGGGCCAAAATTTTATATAGGTTATTCCTTTGATTTTTGTTTCTAACTTGTTTTGATCAACCTCTTGATCCATGACTTATAAAGATGTGATTTTTAAATAAAAACATTACATGGTTTAAAAATATGTCCTAAAATAGACCCAAGCTTCAAACTCAAGATCACATGGTTAAAAATCAACCAAAACATAAATTTAGCCAAGAATATCATCACTTTGGCCTAACCGAATATCTCCTTGCATAAAATTTCATATATTTAAAAATAACATCAAATATAGTCAAAAAGACATTCTAAAATGTATATAAGAGGCTTAAGATCCTCAAATAAAAATACCAAAGCCATTGAATTAGGATTAAACCATAAAAGATTTAAACTTTCTCAAAGCCGAAATTGTTTTTCCTCTTCTAGTTTCTAAGTTTCTAGATCTAAGAAAATCTTTCACCAAAACTTTTAATCATGCAAAAAATTCTCAATAAATAATCATATACACATGTAAACAGTACTCCATAAACATTTGGGACCGAAATCTATCCATTAGCTTGGTCAAAAACTCCAAACTACAACACACACTCTAGTTTATCGCCCAAATTAACCTTTCTGGGGTTTGAACAATTTTTCATCAATCAAATGATCTCCAAATGGAACAAATAAGATAGTCACGTAAACTAGACTAAAAGAGGAACAACTTTCATGAAGGAAACTTTGTGGGAAAACACTTACAAAAGTTTTGAATCAGGCGTACAACAGAGACCAGAAAAACTACCCTAGAGAGTCTTTTGTGTTCTATCAAGGAAAAGTATAAAGGAGGCCTGCCTTTCGTGGGAAATGGACTGGAGAGCCTCTTGCACAAGTTACGGAAAATTATAGGACTGAAAGAAAGCTTGAGTGTTGGCCTTTTCTTCCCATTACAATAAACAAAAATCAGCTCAATATCTTTTCTCAAGGTAGAGTGTAAAAATGAAAGAGTGAGGTGGCCTTTTTAGATTATTTTCTTCAAAACCTTCTAGGCACTCTTCTGGAAAGATCTGGTCGGCCAAGTGAGGATGCAAAACTTAGCCAAGAAGCAATGCCAATGAGACCAAATTCGTGGGCCTTAAAAGGCCTAAATCAAATGGGCCTCAATTTTGGAGTTTAAAGAGGGTTTGGGTTGCTTTCAAGCCCAAATCCAAAATCACTTGGGCCAATCAATTTTTCAAGGTTAACAAGGTTGGATAATGATATTCTAACACAAATTGAAGGATTAATAGCATGTGAAAGTATTTTAATCAAGCGATTAAAAACAATGCTAGAAACTGATTCATTTAGGTTTTGGAGGTCAACTTTATGGTTTGAATAAAACTGTTTAGGATTTCGATTTCAACCATCTTTTGGGTTATGAGTTGGATTCCAACCATATAGGATTTCACTAGGGTGGAAATCCTCTTTGGTTTGGCACAATTTGATTGGTCGGATAGAATAAGGTTTTTGCTTAGGTGGCATGATCTCACACCTTGATTCCTTCAAATCCATCAAACGTTCCTCATGGTGCCAAGTGTATAATATTATTCACTAAATGTGGCTAAGATTTTGCCAAGTGTCCAAATAAATCTTCTCTAATCTAATTTGAACATTCCACAGTGTAATTTTGAAGCACTGCAATTGGTGCGCTTAACGAGGCTACTATTCACTCAAGGAAAGTGAATCATAAACTTAACCCTAAAAATTCTTAAATATTCATATTAACTTACAATGAAAATCGTTAACCGAAATTCAACTTCGAAGTGCCTTTAAAAATAATTTCATAGTTTCAAACAGACGTTTCATCCAAAAATATGAAAATAGACTTATTGCGTCATAAAATCTAAAATAATCAACTGAGTCTAATTGCGCAGACCATAACGTATTCTGACACTTATAACTA
>QEOT01122406.1:0-27304 GCA_003123785.1 Pterocarya stenoptera | reverse complement strand
CGACTTCGATCTTCGGTGGTTTGTGTGGAGCTGGGTTTTTTCCATGCATCCTTTGTTTGCAAAAGCAGAAGATGGAACACAGAGGTTAGTTTTCAGTGACATTAGCGGGTTGGATGGGTCGAACTTGTGCATCATTCAAACCATGTTTTTGGGTACAGGTCAGGTCGGGTCAAGTAGACGGATCGGATCGGTCTGTTTCTTGCACAGGCCTACCTTCGTGTATGCCGTCGAAGATTTTTCTGTGGGACCGAAAGCGAAAGAAATGATTTTTTGACGCACTAAATTATCTTCGAAGGAGCAGATGAAACTCTCACAGATAAATGTTCTCAATCTTTTGATTTTTATTTTCATGAAAAGCACTGCTGTGGAAAAGGGGTGCTGAACTTTCCCTCGCCCAGGCAATTAAGTGCTTTCCATGCACACAATGTGTAGGGTCGGGAACCTAAACTCCCTGGCCACTCGGACTGCAAATACTTACCCATGACATCACGGTTTACAAGGAAATAGAGGCCAAGAAACACCGAATACTCTCGCGGCAAAGACCAAGTGTCCACTATGCACAATGGAAAACACACTGTGGAGGTGGCCGTGCATGGTAAGTGCCATGCACATACCACGTTGGGTGCACATGACAACGTGCACCCAGTAGCTTGCGACACCTAGTCGCGAGCCCAGATGCTATGCACCCAGCCCAGAACACCAGTCTGTGGCCTCCGCTCGGACCACTAGCAGTTTCTGACGACAACCTCGCTGGCATAAATCGGCGAGAAGTCGTGCACGGAGGAACCGTGGGGGTCTCCCCACTACTCGCAGAGTAGGAGCTCAGCCCTGTCACGACACGGCCAGGGAGGGACGCCAGTTGCAACTACCTGGCCTACAGGCATTATCTGGCCCGCCGACATCTTCTGTCCATGCCGGAGTGAACACCGACCATTCTCAACTGGCGACAGCCTCTTTCACTTGGTACACTGCCTCATGAACATGACCAACCTTCATGACATCTTTTTCCTCAGCCCAGCTCCATCGTGCAGACAACGCGGTCAACCACTGCCTCCACGGCCATAAACTCTCCGTGGGCAGAACTACTCCTCGGCCCTTCTCCATGGTGCCTCTCCACGGCCCTTCTCCATGGCCCTTCTCAGTGGTGCCTCTCTGAGGCCCCTCTCCACGGCCAGTGGATGCACTCCTCTGCCAATCCACGAGCAGGAACTCCACGACTTCCTCTACACGGCCACTACACGTTGACCACCCCCTAGTGCAAAGACTACACAGGTGTGGTCCACTTGTCGGCAAGCTCACGGGAAGACTCACCATGCCGACTCCATTTCACGGCCATGTGCTCCACGACCAGTGGATGCATTTTCATGACCATGTGCATTAAGAAGGAAACATAAACACTGCACGTCGGCCAAGTGCACCGTGGCCAGTGGATGCACTTCATGACCATGTGCATCACAAACAGCGGCTAAAGACATCCAGACCCCACAACCAAAGCATTGGTCACCAGTAACTCATCAACCGCATGTTCTTCATCCACTTGGACTAACCTCATATGTGAAGGAGAAAGAAAAAAGAAGAGAGAGATGAAGAAATGGAAATAAAAAAGGAGGAGCAAGAAAGAGAAGAAACGACAAAACAACTACAGGCAATTTCGGTCAAGCAGCAGGCAAAAATCAGTCATGACAGCTAAACGCTCTGGTTTGTCTCCTTCAAAACTTATGTAAATTCTGTTTTACTAATGCAATTATTTTCTGTGGTGCGAAATACCAGTTGTACGACTCGACACGATATCTTTAATTAGCGTAACCTATAACGACAAAATCATTGTCAAGTCAATGCTTACCTTCCCTGCAATGTCAATGGGTAGGAGCGGGTTCAATTGCAAAATGTCCGAACAACATACCTCTCGCGGGAGAGCGGATCCGGCTTAAGGTTTTGAATTTCATTTTGTACCAACTAAGTTGCCAGTACAAAGAATGATATAGTTTCGTACTAGTCAAAATTTCAGTCGTATCAGCCTGTACAGCTGATATTTCAGATTTTAGCTGATATTTTGGATTTTGGCCTTTACTTTCTTTTCTTTTTTTCATTTCTTTCTCATTTTTAGACCACAAATTTAGACCAAATTATTTATAATTTATATATATAATTTATTCATATATAAATTATTATTTTGGAATATAATTTTTATATATAATTTATTAATATATATACCATTCTGAAACGGTATCTAAAACAGTATCGATATCGAAGTATCTTGTTTCAATGCCTCGACTGAAACGGTCACCAAAACGGTATTCTAAACATTGGTCCTGCCCCTCTGACGGCCAGAACAACTTACCTCGGCCCCTTCGCGGTGAAGAGGGGACCAACTATATCGCTGTCCGAACTTATCTTCCTTGTAAGCGTCAACATGCGGGAACGGGTCCAGTTGCAAACTGCCCGAACAGTGTACCTCCAGCGGGACCAAAAGGGAGAACTGGGCTGAAGGCCGTTCCACCCCTCATGCGATGAAGAGCGGGTCCTGCCCCTCGGCGGCCAGAACAACTTACTCCGACCTTCGTCTCAACGAAGAATGGGTTCAACGCAGGCTTGACCCAATTTTACCCTTCCCTACGATATCAACGGACGGGAGTAGATCCAGTTACAAACTGTCCGAATAAATTATCTCCCTGCGAAGGATGATAGGGGAGTAGGTGGCTCAACCTCCTTGTTTGAGAGACCGGACCAGTCCCCACGGCGGCCCAAATACTCTCCATCAGCAACTTACCCTTCCTTGTAATGTCAACGGGCAGGAGGGGGTCTAGTTGCAAACTACTTGAATAGTGTACCTCCTGCGGAACCAAATGGAAGAACTGGGCTAAATGTCATTCTACTCTTCCTGCGATGGAGAGCGAGTCCTACCCTCCCGGCGACCAGAAAAACTTACCTGGACCCTCATCACAGTAAATGAGCGGATCAGCCACATCGTTATCCGAATTACCTCCCTGTGGGGTAACAAAGGGAAAGGTAGGCCTAAAGATTGCATTATCCCTTCTGCGACGAAGTGCGGGTCAGCCTTTGGCTACCCGAAGAACGGAATCTACATCAATGAAATCGCCATCAGCAACTTACCTCCCCATGAGGCAAAAGGGAAAGATATTGTCTTATCCCTCTTGCAAAGGAATGCGGGTATGCCCTTGGCCACCCGAAGAAAAAAATTTCCACCAATGAAATCTCCATCAGCAACTTATCTCCCCTCGAGGTGAAAGGGATGAGTGTAATGCCTAATGCTGCCTTATCCCATTCGCGGAGGAGTGAGGGTCAGCCTTCAGCTACCCGAAAAGTAAAATCTTCATCAACAAAATCTCCATCAATGGAATCTATATTAGCGAAATCTTCATCAGCAACTTACATCCCCACGAGGTGAAAGGGATGAGTGTAATGCCTAAGGCTGCTCTATCCCTCTCGCGGAGAAGTGTGGGTCGGCCCATGGCCACCCTAAGACAGAATCTCCAGTAACAGACTCTACATCGACGAAATCGCACCTCCCCACGAGGTGAAATGGATGAATGTAATGCCTAAGACTACTATATTCTTCTCGTGGAGGAGTGCGGGTCAGCCCATGGCCACCCGAAGACAGAATTTCCACCAACAGACTCTACATCGACGAGATCGCCATAACAACTTACCTTCCAGTGAGGCAAAAAAAGAAAAGGTAGGCATAAAAAGTTGCCTTATCCCTCTCGCAGAGGAGTGCAGGTTGGCCTTTGGCCGCCCCAAAGATGAAATCTCCATCAAATGAAACTCCACTAGCTCCAACCTACCTCCCTGCAAGGCAAAATGGACAAATCACGCTAGAGGCAGCTCTACCCCTCTCGTGAAGGAGTGCGAGTTGGCCTTCGGTCACCCGACATATTTATCAACGAAATCTCTATCAACAAGATCTCCACCAACAAAATCTTCATTAGTGGAATCTCCACCAACGAAATCTTTATCAGCAAAATCTCCATCAAAGGAATCTTCACCAACATAAACTAACATTTTAACAATGCAGGAGTGAGCAAATGAAAGGGAAAGCCAAGGAAAAGCGGCGAGACAAAGTGAAAGGAAGCAAAAATGGAAGAAAAAAGGCTCGGCAAGGTAAAGCAATAGAAGCGAAAGGGACAAAGCTAAAGGAAATAAGAGCAAAGGGAACAGAGCTAAAGGAATGGAGTTAAAGGAACTAGGAGCAAAGCGAACGGAGCTAAAACAATAGGAGCAAAGGGAACAGAGCTAAAGTAATAGGAGCGGAAGGAAAGACTGCTAAGGAAATAGGAGTGAAATGAAGGCGACTAAGGCAATAAGAGCGAAAGGAACGCGGCTAAAGGAAATAGGAAAAGAAAAGAAAGTTAAAGGAAATCGGAAGGACAAAACAACGACATGAAGGCTCGGCGGGGTAGAACCCTACCTAAAGACCGACAAATGGAAGAACTGATGGCCCAACAGAATGAGGTGAGGCGAATGGAAAATAGGCTAAGAAATTTCTATCAAACAGATCTGATTGGAATTGGCGGGGTAACTGTAAGGGAATTTTTTCCGGCCCATGGAATTTCCTAGGCCTCCCATTAGGGGGACTCATTAGAAGACAAAGTACTAGAGAAGAACGAGGGACAATAAGGGACTAGAGGCATGAGGGTGTCAGGAGGATGGAAAAGCAATGTCAAGAGAAGAAAATGTGGGATTTGACATAAAGAAATGAAAAGCAATGTGTCATGAGAGAAAATGAGTGAAGTGACTTAAAGCAAATGAGGGGCATGAGATAAAAAGCAAGGGGAACCTACGGGTTTGGAACTCTCTTTTTTGGAATGACTTTGACTTCATTCAGATTTCTGGATTTTCTTTCGACTTTTGGGTTCTTCTGTGACTTATTCTTCAACCTGAGAGTTCTGGAGAGAACTTCTCCTCCAGCAAATAGATCTGCAGCTTCCATTATACAGTGAGAAATGTGAGGCTTTGAGAGACTATAAATAAGCTTATTATAGTGGAATCTCTCCTCCTCAAACTTCCGTGAACGTAGGCCTAGTGCCGAATCATGTAAATATTTGCGTTCATCTCTCTTTATCTTCTGCATTTAAATATTGCTCATACCATGGATGTACAAACCATGGTGTAAGAACTGACAAACCTAAAAAATATATATATCATTATTCATATAAATAAATAAATATAATCATTAGAGAATAAGAAATCCCAATAGTGGACATTAATGGGATTTTTATATTTAGCAAAAATTTTATGTCCAGTCATTTTTGTGTATTTTTTATCTATTTTATTATTGTAATTGGCTGCTCATTTTTTTT
The DNA here is from genome assembly GCA_003123785.1 of Pterocarya stenoptera. Lineage (NCBI taxonomy): Eukaryota > Viridiplantae > Streptophyta > Magnoliopsida > Fagales > Juglandaceae > Pterocarya > Pterocarya stenoptera. Next base: position 21,983 of record QEOT01122406.1, on the reverse strand, counting down.
AAATAAAATAATTAATTTGATCAATCACATCAATAAAATATATAAGAAATACATAAAAATAACTAGCTGAACTCAATATTAAAATAGTAATAATTATGAAAATGGTGAATAAAAGAATGATAATGAAAAGAAAAAAAATGGTACGATGGAGAAGGCCTAACAGTTACAAATCCTGTTATGTTAAGAATTCTTTTACAAATGTTAGTATTCTAAATATAAACGGTGTTCTGAGCACATCAGTAGTGTTAAATCACTGCTGTTGTCGAGTGACTGGCGATTCGAATCGTTGAATGGAGGAACCTAAGTCCAAGGATGCCACCATTTTACATTCGAACGGGAGCTCTGATGAGAGTGTGCCGGACCCTCCTGTTCGAGTCTATGCTGATGGGATCTACGATCTCTTCCACTTCGGCCACGCTCGCTCCCTTGAGCAAGCCAAGAAACTGTTTATCTCCGTCCCCTTCCTTGTTTTTTTTTTTTTTTTCTTTCAATTATATTAGCAATATACCTTTTGCATACCTGTTGTGATCCGTTAATTTTCTGGGTTGCCTCTTTTATCGCCTTTCCTCTGTTTTGTATGTGAAAATTTGTCAAAGTTTTGATTGAATTCTGTTATTTCTAGGAAATTTCAAGTTCTACTTATTTGGGCTTAATCTGATTTTTATGTTTTATTTGTGTTATGTGGGGAAATTCATTTCAAATATGAATGATATGGCGTTATAACTGCATCTCTATGTCTTTTGTTGTTATTCCTTATCTTTATCCGTACCTTTCATGAGATTTATTTTTATCCTTCTTTGCTCACTAAAGTTAATTTTGATGATGTATATTTATATTGAATTATGCATTTTCAAAATTCTAGCGTAGTCTTTTAGTAGATCTTCTTTTCCTTGTCAGGTTTGGTCAGTCTTCTGCTGTTTTCTTCTGATTTGAGCTTTAGCTAATATTTCCATGTTAAATTTATAATTTATGTTTCGTTTTGACATTTTATCGGCACTTAAGCCGGAAATGCTTTTTGAATTTTAACCATTTGCTTTTGGTAATGCGTGCATCGGTTCATGGCTTGTATATATGGTTCTTTCTTTTTCTCATTTTATCTGTGTCTGTTATCTGCCATGCTCGCTACAACTTTCTTATAAGATTAAATTGTATATTCAGGTTCCCAAGCACCCATCTGCTAGTTGGATGTTGCAGTGATGAGATCACCCATAGATATAAAGGAAAAACTGTTATGACAGAGGATGAACGCTGTGAATCTCTTCGTCATTGCAGGTATAATTTTTTCCAATGACTTGAATTCTTGATAAAGCTTGATTACTCTCGAAACTTTAGAAGAAAGATGTATGGCTACTTGGAGTTTTCCTTCTATAAAATTATGGTATGCAGATAGTACGCTTTAGGTTGATATATGGTGTGTAGTGCATCATCGAATGGCTTTGTTTTATGGATGAGGGAATTGTGTATTTCTCAGCAGTGAGGTTTTCTTGTTCCTTTGTGCAGGTGGGTGGATGAAGTCATTCCCAATGCACCTTGGGTGATCACACAAGAATTTCTTGACAAGTACAAGATTGACTATGTGGCCCATGATTCTCTTCCGTAAGAATAATCAACTGGTACTCTTTGCTTTAAGCTCAAGAGTTATGATACAATTTTTTTTTGTCTAAGGCATTCCACAACAACAATGAATTCCTCTGAGTTTCCCTTGCCCAATAATCTGTTTGAATTATGGAACATTTTATATCATGTCGAGACAACAGAATTGTTGATTGACTTCACAGTATTTGTCTTTTGTCTTACATTGTTTCCATTGAATCCATTCTGTAATGATTGATTCCAATATTCAGGTATTTCATGTAATCTTTCGCACTTTGCTATAAATATTTTGCAGTTATGCAGATGCTAGTGGAGCTGGGAACGATGTCTATGAATTTGTTAGTCTGAGAGACAGTTTCTCTTCTATTGAGGTTGCTACTTTTTTCTGTAGCATGCAATTAAATTAAGAAATCCTCTATTGTAGGTTAAATCTGCTGGAAAGTTCAAGGAAACAAAACGTACTGATGGGATTTCTACATCAGACGTTATAATGAGGATTGTAAAAGATTATAACGAATACGTGATGCGTAACTTGGCTCGTGGATATTCAAGAACAGAACTTGGTGTTAGCTACGTGAAGGCATGATTTTGTTATTTAGATTCTCTTTATTATTTTTGTGTATTTCTGAATAGATAATCCCAATTGCTGGATTCTGTTTCAGAATCGCTTTGCTTTTTTCTGTTCCTGTTGTATTTATTCTGGTTTTGTTCATGTGCACAGGAAAAACGATTGAGGGTGAACATGAAATTGAAGAAATTACAGGAGAAAGTGAAGGAACAACAAGAGAAGGTGGGAGAGAAGGTATGTGGACGATTATGCCAATAAAAATGTAGTAAAGATCTTATGGAAGAGATGGGGAGGACTTGATTTCGTTATATATTATGCTGATATGTTATACTCTCCCTCTCCCTCTCTCTCTCTCTATGTGGTCTTATGTGACGGATCCTTTCATCTGGGTTTTGTTTGTTGCCAATCACATAAGATTTTAAATAGTTTTTGAAGTAATACCAGGAGCATGAATTTGGTGGCTTTGACATACAGATTTCCTCGAAAGATATCTTTATTTCCAATGACACTATTGATGTTATCCTCCATGAAGCTCCGCTGTGTTTGCTATGTTTATTACTTAATTGAAGTATGAATGCCAGGAGTCCTTGGAGCCCATTCTTGCAAGTATAATTTATTTGGAGCTTTTCTGTTTATTCATTTTGTTCTGATAACTATGGAGCTGTTTTACTCGGATTCATGAACTCAGCTACTTATCCAGAAGAGGAAAATAGAGAATGAGTGTGTGATTAATCCCTACATAAATTGAAATACCTGTATCATTTTCAAGCCCCCTTTGTCATGAATTCAGTCGATTCAAAGGTCATCATATCATATACTCTGTTAGTGATACATGTAGTTTTTGGCCTATCTTTCATCTCCTCACAGTGTTTTTGAGTTGAACAAAATCATTGCCACAAATGTCTTGGGTGGTGTCTGCAATCACCATGGAGTGAATGCAGGCTCGAATCCTATTGTTTCACACACAAACCTAATCCCTTCCAAAGGGTACAGTCAGTGGTCTCATTGCTGATGACTAACTGATCTCCAAAGTTGTCTCCAGTATTTGATTGTTGTGACCTTAAGCTTCTTGAAAATCCTTTTCTGCAAAAGGGGCAAAGTAATGCCCCATGTTAATGTTCCCTACCACTTGGGCTGTTTGCCATGTACCCATGGTGTGCTTAGGTTGTTTTTTCTGCTTGTTCCATTCTTGTTGCCCTCATGTAAGCAACAGAGAATTTTTTTTCAATTAAGCAAGCAACAGAGATTGAACTCGTACCTGTGGTCATTGTGTCATCTTTTGTGCTGATGGTATTTATTTTATGAGGCATGCTACTCAAATACTTATGTATCATTGGCTTCGTTGATTGTGGACTCTCTCTCTCTCTCTCTCCAGTATCAAAATTTTAGTGTATATTCATTTGTCAGATTTTGCTCTTTCTTTTTCCATCAACTATTGTATAGAACGCTGATTGATTTAAGTTTCTTCTTCCATAAAATTTTAGATTCAAACTGTTGCAATGTATCGTAATGAGTGGGTGGAGAATGCCGATCGCTTGGTTGCTGGATTTCTTGAGATGTTCGAAGAACGTTGCCATAAAATGGTAAGCCAATCAATGCATTAACAGTTACAAATATCTCGATATCTATTTTTGTGCGTGACAAACACAATTCTCATTCACAAAATTAGGCTGTTGATGATAGAGCACATGCTTTTGATCTCTGCTTATATATTATTTTGGCATCCTCACCATACAATTTCGTTGTTAATCAGGGCACTGCCATCAGGGATCGAATTCAAGAGCGGCTAAGGGGTCAGCAGCCTAGAGATTCCACATATCTCCTACATGATGGAAGCGACGATGCTGATGACGATGTTGCCGAAGAATATTATGACGAGGATGACGATGGTGAATATTATTATGATGAGGAAGACTATGCTCAGCATGACACGATAGATTAGAGAGAAGCACTGTAGAATTCACAGCATGCAGGTGATGAAACATTATTATGTACTTTTGTATGCTTTGGGATGAAAATCTTGCAGATTGTGTGTTCGTTGCATAATGTGTCTCGTCACTTGGTCTCTATAAAGTGCCATATAGTAATTGCGTGGTTTTGCTGTGTCTGCGAAAGCGAACTTCTGTTAAAATTGAAACTTCTACATTCTTTTGATTTTGCTTTCCATTTATGTGGTTTGGTTGAAATTCTTCAAGTAGTTGTAAACAGATTAATGATTCTCTTCATCCTGAACTAGTCCTCTCTAACCGTAGAGGTAACACTGTTTAAATGGCTTCATATACGAGTCACTTAGCCTGATTTGGATAGCAAAACACTCTAATCTCATCTTATCTCAATATTCAGATTCCAAACACTACCACTTTTCAATTTAAAATTTTCAACTTTTTCATCTAATCATTACTTAATCATTACAATTTTTTCAAATTCTCAAACAAAATATAAAAAATAATTCAATTTTTTTAAAATTTTAAAATAAAAATTATGTTAAGAAATTATATTATAATAATATATTAATTTTATAATAATTTTATTATATTTCTCCTCTCATCTCTTAGAGAGTACTACCGAGTATAATAATCTTTTTCCATCGTGTATATTCATCTCGGAATTAATCTTTGCATCAGCCCACTGTTAGGGAGCAGCCAGCACACACTCTATGTGTCATCATCTAAACCACTTACATAAATTCAAATCAATGGCTATAAAAAAAAAACTGATGAAAAATATATTAGTGTGCTATGCATCAGCCGTGAACAGTGGCTGATGCATAGTAGGGCTCATTCATCTCGTGAAATTTGGTGGACCTAGGCGTTGGTGCACAGGATTTTATTAGTAGTAGGCTGCGCAGAGAGAGCAAGGATGGGATTGAGCCGGTTAGGGTCGACTCAATAAATTTTGAGGCCTAAGACAATAAGTTAAAATGGGACATTTTTCTTATATCAAATTAATTAGATTATATTTAAATATATTTTTATTTAAAAATTATTTTCTTGCTTTTTGAGATGCAAAATTATTAATTAAATTTTTATATTTAAGTTCTTCTAATATCTTCTTCACAATTGATAATATGACTAGTCCATTTAATTTTTCCTGTGATATTGTTGATCTTATATAAGATTTTATCAATTTTAATTTTGAAAAACTTCTTCCTGGCACTTATCAAAAAAAAAAAAAAACTTCTTCCTGGAGAAGCAACAGTAATAGGTATTGTCAATAAAATTCCGTAAGCAATTTATGCATTTGGAAAAGAATCAAGTCTTTTTATATAATTTAATATCTCAATAGGAGTGCTTTCTACTACTAGTAAAATTTCTTTTAAAACTATTAGTTCAGAAAATAAATCTAAACCATCAATATCATATTTCAAAAAGCTTTCAAGACTAAGACAATTTTTTTTTGCAAACTACCATCATCAAGTGATTTCAATTTCTCGATATTAAATAAAAAATAAAAAATATTTTCATATATTTGAAACTGTTCAAACCTATTTTTAATTGAAGAAATTGCTTGATCTACTATAAATAAAAAATAATTAATTCTAAAAGATTCTTCAGCAGATTGTGTTGTCTCTTCATTGACATTTTTATCAAATTATTTTTTTCTATGAATTATTCGTTTTGCTCTAAATACGGTTTTATTTCTATACTAATTGCAATCTCTTTCGATGAAATCATAGCAGATTCAAATCTATTTTCTCTATAATCTTGAAAAAGGAAGAAGAAATAAGATCTTTTAACTGGTTAATGACAACATCTATATGCATATCTTTGGATTGCAGACTTTTACTTATAGTATTAACCGCAAATAATATATCATACCATATGATCATGCCTAATATGAATTCAAAGTTTTCAATTTCATATGCTACTAAACAATTAGCTTCATTCTTTGTTTTAGGATCTTCAATTATTTTTGCTAGTTGCAATAAAGTTTATCTTATTTGTGAAGTTTGGAATTTTATTGTTTTGATACTTTCAATTCGACTTTTCCAACATGTTTGTAAGAGTGGCTTAAAAGTTAGAATCGAAATTTTCCATCGCTTTGTTGATGAAGAAAACAAAGAATAAATACGTTGGACTATTCCAAAAAATGATATAACTTTAGGACAAGAATTAGTCATGTCACATATAACAAGATTAAGATTATGACAACCATATGGCGTGAAAAATGCTTTGGGGTTTATATCAAGCAATCTTCTTTGCACCCCTTACCCTTTTTCCTTTTATATTAGACCCATTAGCATAAACTTGTCCTCGAACATTAATAATATCAAGTTCAATACTTTTTATTGCATCTAATAATTCACTAAGAATACTTTTTCTACTTGTATCATATACTTTAATAAATTCTAAAAAATGTTATTCTATTTTTATTGGACTTGTTGAAATATTAACACATCTTAGTATGAGAGACATTTGTTCTTGATGACTTGCATCTGGGGTACAATCAAGTATAATCGAAAAATATTTTGCTTCCTTGATTTTTTTAATCATATGGTTTTTAATTTCAATTGCTAGCAAGTGTATTAATTCATTTTGTATATTATGCCCAAGATAATGATTATAAATTTCACCATCTTGAATACATAAATGTGTTCTTGAATTACAAGATTAAACTCAGAAATCATCTCAATTAGACATAAAAAATTTTCATTATTTTCTTGGTAGATCTTTTCATTTTGTCCTCAAAATGGTAAATTATTTTTATCAAAGGTTTTTACTACAGCAACAATTCTCAATGACACTTTTTTTCAATGATCTTTTTCTTTGTTAATTTGTTCTTGGACTTTATGTCAATTGTTTTATTTCTTAACAATCTTATTTCTAAATCAAGCCAAGCAGTAATATTAATAATATACTCATTGGTTGTTTCATGGCTTTTAAGCTTAGCACTAAGATTTTTCCAGTCATCGGTTCCTTCATTAGCTAGTTGGCTTATACTAAGTTTTAAATTAAACAACTTGCAACAAAAGTAGAATACTTTATTCAAGTCTTTTGAATACATTAGCCACCTTCTATCATGTTTCTCCCCATTTGATAAATTTCGTATGTAATATGTAGTGAAAAAATGTTTAGAGTTCTTATCGTTTGGAAAGTTTATATGGCTATATCTAATTGGACCATTTTCTACTAATAAATCTCTTAATTTTGAATCAACTTATTTCCATTGAGTAAGGTTATAAATATGTGAAGAAATAGAATCAAATATGTCCTCAATATTTTTATTTTCTTCTGTACTTTTTTCAAATTCTCCAGCAATAATTGTAGCAGTACATGCTTGAGCACTATCCTCATATCCCTTTTGTTGGATTTGTTGTGTTGTTTCATTATCTCCATATCCCTTTTGTTGTATTTCTTGATTTATTTTATTATCTTGTGGTCCTATTTGGTGTGTTTCTTGATCATCTACGAATGTTTCACCTAAATTTTCTACTATATTTTGTTTATTGGTAGTAACAAATTTATTTAAAGATCATTTTTGGGATTCAATCAATTTTGCTATTCTTTTTTTTTTTTAAGTTTCTCATATCCTGATGCATATTTTCTATTAGACATATTTTCTAGTAGAAAAGAACAATATCCACTATATAAAATCTTACTTTGCTTGTGAATATTTTAGAATAAAATAAATATTAACATAAAACAATAGAACTTGCTTTAGCAAATGAGATTTACATTTATATAACAAATGACCTTCACTTTTATATAAAATTGTTAATCTGCACAATAAAATAAAATATCTTAATGTTAATATCCAAAATCAAGAAGTAAATTATAGACTAGAAGAATTAAAAGAAAAAGAAACAAAGTTTGAAAAATAGTCAATAGGTTCACATTGCCCATGGGCCATGTGAATTGTGAAAGCTATGGTCGATTATTGTGAAAGAACTGAAGCTAAGTCTTGAGAAAGAAGACAAAAAACAACCAAGGGACAAGGATGTTCTAAACAAGTCAATCATGAAATCACGTGGCTCTTTTATTGCCACAAGCCTTCAGTGCCTCACTCTATATATAAGCAATCAATTCCACTACGGTAGGAGACTTGGTGCAAGTGACTTGCGCACGCCTACCACATCAGCAATTCACCAATTAAAAAAATTAAATACAAGAAGGGAAAAGAATATGGAATTAAAATAGAAAAGAAGACCAGAGGAGTGAACATCTCTTTAGTGCAGTTCTCCATCGCGACCACCTCCACCTCCACGACCTACTCCCCTAGCAGCTTTGAACACTTCAGCTCCACCAGTCTTCATCATCAACTGTGGTAAGTGGGTTCATTTCCCCCATCTGTGGTAAGTGGGTTGCTCTTGTCACGCTCCAGGTACTCCCTGCCAACGAGGCTTTCAATTCGTTTCTTTAAATCAGTCGGCTTTATCGGCACCTGATACCATCAAGACTACTCCCCAAAACCCAAATAACCCTTACAAGAGCATTATCAAGATGGTCAACAATGCTTGAAAGCTATCAATACTGCTTGAAAGCTAATGCTTCTGCTTCTTCTTCTGCTTGATAAACCCATTAAGCCCCTCAAGGTTGAGTGTGGCATATGCTATTCATTGGGCGATGCTATTTTTTTTTTTTTTGTTTAAATTTGGTCATTGATCGTCTCTGTACATAGCTTGTCGAAATTTTGCACCCTCAAGAATTGATGATATTTTAATTCAATGTCATTTAATACCACATTTTTTCTTTTTAAGAGAACTTTTAAGGATGATTTTATCTTTTTAAGTGAAAAATTGGGCACATGGGTAATCACTAAAATTATTAGTTAGAGGGGTGACTACAAATTGAATGGTAGCTTAAAAAGAGCGCATACAGAATTGGGAGGCCAACTGAAATCCATCTCTCTTGATTGTCCAAAAAAGAAATTCATCACTCTCAGAACAATAAACCAATTACAGCTAGCTGTGATAAAATTTCAGCTATCGGGAAAAAATCCTCTACTTTTCCTTTCGTTTCTCCTTGTATGCTTTATTATCCAGATAAGGATATTCGGATGGGGCAAACCATAGACCCCATAGTATAACCAAGTGGAGACACAGAAGAAGTTGTCATGTGACCCATGGCATTCTCTTACTGCAGTCGTACGATTGATCTAATGGTTGTCCGTGTTTGTTAACTTTTTTAGTCTAGAATGTTCTTGTTGAATTAGTCTATGTGTTCTGTTGTGTGGATCCGAGTCTCTAGCATAGGTCGTGGGCCGTTAGGCCACTTTTTGTTTTCCAGTCCTAGTATTTCGTTCGTGGGCTACTATGCCAGTAACGTAGTGGGTTATTATGGTTCAGTTGAGTTTGTATCTATTTATATTATTGATTTTAGATTAATGGGATTCAATATTTTGCTTTGAGTCCAAATCGGATTATGGAGGTTAGGCCCCTCGAAGTGCTTTCATCTTGTTAAAGTGTTTGACAGTGGTATCCAGAGACAGGTCGAATCCATGGCTGATGGAACTCGATTCACCCAGCTTTCCGAAGCTATTTCCTAGTTGAGAGTTGAAAACGCATCCATCAAAGAAACCCAGACACAAGTCACATTAGCCCACACCAGACAGCAACAATTGTTGGAAGAATTAATCCAACAAGTTGCCACCCTAGCCAACAGTTACTCAACCATATCCCACACCTTGGCCCAAAACACCAATTCGAAACCAGGAGGAAGCAATTCCAAATGCCAAGAAAACCCATTTTTTACTCCAATACTGGAATCCAGGGACGTGCTATGCGCCTAGATTTTTCAAAATTCAATCGATCCGACCCCACTGGTTGGATTTTCAGGGCCAATCAGTTCTTTGCTTTCCATAATATTCCTGACGAACAGAAGGTGCAATTGGTTTCCTTTCATATAGAAGGAAGGGCCTTGACATGGTACCAATGGTTGGACGAAGCACACCCAGTTAACACTTGGGACAGCTTTGTGGATGCTTTGCAAATGAGATTTGCACCGACACCTTTTGATGATCCAGTGGCTGAGTTTACTAAACTCCGACAATCTTCCACAATGGAAGAATACCAATATCGATTTGAGCTGTTATCCAACCGAATTCCTAACTTGACAAAGGAATTTCGGGTGATCACTTTTTTGAGTGGACTCTGATATGAAATTCGTACAGTAGTAACAATGTTTAGGCCCAATGATCTACCCACAGCTTTTGGCCTAACAAGAATTTACGAGGAAGAAATATGGAGACATTTACCACCACATCGACCCAAAACACAAACCATAAGCCCAAATAACCACCAATCGTTAAATACATTTTCCAGACTACCAAGTCCACGTCCCATTAATTCCTACTCACCTTTACCGCTACCTGCACCCCAAGGCCCTCATAATCGGGCCTTACCTCCTCCCAAACCCAAAACAACCTTACCCATACAAAGAATTTTCTCAACCCAGATGAGAGATAGACGTGAAAGAGGCCTATGTTACTATTGTGAAGATAAGTGGTCTCCGGGGCATAGGTGCAAAACGCCCAAGGTGTTCCTACTAGAAGGATTGGAGGATGATGAATCCTCAAGAGACTGTGGAGGTGGACTGGAAGAAACCAAGGCAGAAAATGTTGAGGAGAACACTAGTCCAAACGAAACTGTAGAGATATCTCTTCATGCCATCTCAGGTGCTCCAGCACCTAAAACAATGAGATTGATTGGTTATGTGGGCAATCAACGGGTAATAGTTTTAATCGACACATGAAGCACCTATAGTTTTATTGATCCAAATGTGGCAAGGAGTGCCAAACTGCCCATGCTGGAAAATCGAAGCATGACAGTAATGGTGGCCAATGGAGACTGCCTACCTTGCCAAGGTTGTTGTATGACGGTACCTTTCACCTTACAAGGTAACAAGTTCTATACGACTCTCTATTTACTAACCTTGAGGGGGTGTGATATGGTATTGGAAGTCAACTGGCTATACACACTAGGCCCTATCCTACGGGATTTCAGCAGTCTCACAATGGAGTTTAAGTGGGGAGATCTTTCAGTGGAACTACAAGGATTAAGCCCATCAACCTCGACCTTAATGGTAATGGATGAGTTCTATTCCAGTAATGGGTTGCATCCAAAAAGCTTAGTCATACACCTAATGGAGCAAGTACCAGGCCTAGCAACAGCAAAAATTCCCAGGGAGATACAATCGGTGCTGCGCCATTACACGGAAGTTTTCAAGGAGTCCAAGGGACTCCCACCTCACCGCAACCATGACCACAGGATCCATTTGTTCGAGGGAGCAGGACCAATCAGCACTAAACCATACTGATATCCCTACTACCAGAAAGGGGAAATTGAGAAATTAATAACTGAAATGCTTCAAAGTGGGCTATCCGACCCAGCCAAAGCCCCTATTCCTCTCCAGTACTCCTAGTTCGAAAGGCCGACGGTAGTTGCGGATGTGTGTGGATTATCAGGCACTCAACCAAGTCACCGTCAAAGATAAGTACCCTATTCCCCTTATTGATGAGCTTCTTGATAAATTATGTGGGGCTATGATTTTTTCCAAACTTGACCTCCGCTCCGAGTACCATCAAATTTTGGTCGCACCCGAAGACATTACAAAAACAGCCTTCCAAACTCAATAGGGGCACTATGAATTTCTAGTGATGCCCTTTGGCTTACTAACACTCCATCCACCTTTCAATGCCTGATGAATGATATCTTTAGACCCTATTTACATAAATTTGTGTTGGTTTTCTTTGACGATATCCTAATTTATAGTAAAAGTCTAAAGGAACATATAGCTCATCTCAGTATTGTCCTAGATTTACTCCAATCCCATCAACTTTATGCTAAACTATCAAAATGTCGGTTTGGGTGTTCAAAAATTGAATACCTTGGCCATGTTATTTCAGTTGATGGCGTTAAGGCCGATCCTTCTAAAATTGCTTCTATCATGCAGTGGCCCCTACCAAAAAACGATTCGTGCACTTAGAGGATTCTTAGGCCTAACTGGGTATTACCGCAAGTTCATTAAGGGATATGGCACCATAGCCACTCCCTTAACCCAACTTCTCAAGAAAGACTCCTTTCAGTGGAGTGAAGTAGCCACCCTAGCCTTTAACCACCTCAAAACAACCCTTTCTACCCCACCTATCCTAGGCCTACCTGACTTCACAAAAACCTTTGTCATTGAATGTGACGCCTCTGGAGAGTAGATTGGTGCTGTACTTATGCAGGAAGGCCGCCCGTTGGCTTATCTCAACCAAGGACTACAGGGCAAAAACCTCCATCTCTCCAAATATGAAAAGGAGCTTCTTGCCCTCGTGCTAATAGTTAAAAAATGCTTTCCTATCTGCTAGGGCAGAAATTCAAGATTCAAACAGATCAACAAGCATTAAAATATTTGGTGGAGCAACGGATCGGAACACCAGCCCAGCAAAAGTGGACATCCAAACTCTTGGGATATGAATTCAGTGTTGAATTCAAGGCAAGGTGTGAGAATAAAGCAGCAGATGCCCTGTTCAAAATGCACCAACTAGAGACATTAGTCCAAGCAATTACTTTAACTCAAGCACAGACTCCATGGATTCAGCGAGTTCAAGAAGTTTACCTAAGAGATCCACAGCTGCAATCACTGCACCAACAGTTACAATAAGGTACATTGTAGCATAAGAATTTATCCTTATAGCATGGCTTGGTCCTATATAAAGGGCGTATTCATATGGGGGGTTGTCTAGACCTTCATCGGGAAGCCCTACATCAAATGCATGATACACCATTAGCAGGACATTCAGGTTATCACAAAACTTTAGCAAGAATAAGAAGAACTTTCTACTGGCCTGGTATGAAAACAGCGGTGCGACACTATATACACAATTGTGACGTTTGCCAAAGAAACAAAGTAGAACATTGCCACCCGGCAGACTTCCTTCAGCCATTCCCAATCCCAACTCAGCCATGGCCCGACATTAGTATGGATTTCATTGAAGGCCTCCCACAGTCTCACACAAAAGATGTCATTATCGTAGTAGTGGACCGCCTCACCAAATACGTCCATTTCATTGCCCTAAGCCATCCCTACACAGCCCAAACAATAGCCAAACTCTTCACTGACCACATCTTTAAACTCCATGGGACCCCAAAATCCATTGTCAGCGACCGCGACCCCATTTTTATCTCACATTTTTAGTCTAAGTTTTGCAGGTTACAACAGACGCAGCTCAATTTAAGCACGGCATATCACCCGCAGACTGATGGACAAAAAGAAATTATTAACTAGTGCTTAGAGGGCTATCTGCGATGATTTGCTGGGGAGAAACCACGCGCTTTGAGTGTTTAGCTGTCATTAGTTGAGTATTGGTATAATACCAATACCTATTCCTTTACAAAAACTAGTTTTTTTGAAGCAGTCTACGGATTTCCTCCACCAGAGATCCTCCAGTGTGTACCCGGCACAACCAAGGTGCAAGCCGTCGACGTTAACTTGCGAGATCGAGATGTAGAGCTGCGGACCTTGAAGGACAATTTGCAGGAATCACAAGATCGGATGAAAAAATATGCTAATCTCAAGCGCATAGAACGAAACTTCGAGGAAAACGACTGGGTTTATCTCTGGTTGAAGCCATACAGACAACTTTCAGCTTCACTTCGCCAAAATAAAAAACTTGCCCCCAAATTTTATGGCCCATTTCAAATCGAGAAAAAAATTGGGAGTGTTGCTTACTGATTACTTTTTCCACTAGAGTCCAAAATCCATCCGGTATTCCACGTCTCTTGCTTAAAAAAGCACATTGGGTTCTTTAGTCACTCCACAAAGCAAACTCCCTCCAGTTAATCTTGATGGATCCATTCACCCCGAACCGGCAAAGATCTTAGATTGTCGATTGAAGCGAGAGTGCAACGGAGCAATCACAGAAGTATTTGTGCAGTGGCAAGGGTTAGGATAAGAGAGCTCAATGTGGGAAGTCATCAACGATTTCAAAACAAGATTTGGAGACCTTGCAGACAAGGTCCTCCAAGAGGGAGGGTTTGTCGTGTGACCCATGGCATTCTCTTACTGCAGTCGTCCGATTGATCTAATGGTTGTCTGTGTTTGTTAATTTTTTTAGTCTGGAATGTTCATGTTGAATTAGTCTATGCATTCTGTTGTGTGGATCCAAGTCTTTAGCATAGGTCATGGGTCGTTAGGCCACTTTTTGTTTTCCAGTCCTAGTATTTCGGTCGTGGGCCACTATGCCAGTAACGTAGTGGGTTATTATGGTTTAGTTGAGTCTGTATCTAGTTATATTGTTGATTTTAGATTAATGGGATACGATATTTTGCTTTGAGTCCAAATCAGATTGTGGAGGTTAAGCCCCTTGAAGTGCTTTCATCGTGTTAAAGTGTTTGACAGAAGTGCAAATGAATAAGCATTTGAAGGATAGACATTCCAGCAAATCTCCACACCTATAAATCTTTTGTTCAGAAACCCATCATCTGTCTCGCTTGAATCTTTTGTCCAGATGGAGGATGAAGAGGGACTGGGAAGGGGAGCACGAGTGGAAACGAGATTATGAATTTTTCAATTTCTTAGATGGTGAAACGACCAGATGACGAAACGCATCGGTTTATGAAAACTCTTAAACCCACCGTATTGTTTTCCACGTAGACTCCCGCCATTTGTTCATGCGCATTGTACTCCAAGTTTCCTGCATCCAGAGTTTTTCATATACAAAACAAAAAAACTTCACTTTATACAAAAACTGTAGGCCAACTCAAAGTTAGATTAATCAGCTTTTAGCTTTACTTACTTTCATCACCAAAACACAGCAGAGCTGCAGCAACTACTCAACGTATATTGTCTGCCGGTGTGATTGGAGACAATAGAGAGGCTGCCAGAGCAAATACGAGCAAGATGGATGTGCAAGAGAGAGATTAGAGAATGGAGTACAAAAGTGATGAATTAAGATTTGTCAATTTCAAGTATAAAAGGATAGTTTTTGAGATGTTCTATTGGATTTTTTTGGACTTTGTAGAGGTTGATTGGAACCATTGAATTTACAGTCATTATTGTGACTTTTGACTTTCCTAAAGAAAGTTGCAGAGTCTATGTAATTAAATAAAAATTTATATATTTTTTTATAATTGTTAGCGTTTGTTTTTTACCGTGGAGTTAAGAATTGGATTTTTGAAAATGTTAACGTCTCTTTGTTTAGTTTAGATAATTTAATTTTTTTTAAAGTTGTTTTTACTTAATTATTTTTTTAATATTTTTTGAGACATTCTTCTACTGTGGAGCCTTAGGCAACAGCTTAACCCACCTTATGGGAAAGTTGGGCCTGGGGCCGGTACATGTAAAGTCCATTACAAAATTCACATACTCTAATCAGTTTCGTTAAGTGTGGGTCCGACGAAATGGGTGGAGGACAGGGATAATGCGAGCATGTCCATGAGCTTCTGATAGAGGTCCGACAACTAAGGATGTAGAGAATGAACGTACAAATAAATAGAAACAATGATTATGGTAGCAATTGTGCATATGATAAATATGTATATATTCCTAATTCCTAAAATCATGGTTGTGCGGATTTGGCGTTGATTTGGTGATTCTGTCAATATGGGCAGGGATTACAAGGTGATTAAGAACATTAAATAAAATAAAAATATTCCACATAATATATAGAGTAAATTTCTTTTTCTGTGCTCTCCATGTCGACATCCTTTCCTTCCAAGAAAATCTTGCAACCACTTACCAGGTTGGCTGTAGAATAGTAGAAAGACTCCGTGTGGATCCTTCATTTGGACCAAATTTGTTATCTTTTGACTTATTCAACGAATATATATAAAGTAGTATTTTGATAAAATGATGTTATTTTTATAAATTAACTTACAAAAATAACCTTCCTTTTAAATTATGATTGCGTAAAATGTTTTAAAAAGTTTTATCATTTTTCTTACATATATACGGATTTGCTATACAACTTTTACTACACATTATACTCTACTTCTTTTTAAATTTTTAAATAATTTTTTTAAAATTCTTTTAAATATTTTATTTATTATTCATATAAGAAATATTTAATAAAAAAATTAAAAATTAAAAAAAAATATAGAATATTAAAAGATTGTGAAGATTTATTCGTACTACAAATTCGGTAAGGATTTGGAAATCATTCTCGAAAAATGATATTATTATTTCTTTTACCTAATTTAATCACAAGTAACATTCCTCGTGGGTCTCCTGTAGACTGAGTTGTGACGGTATCATGACCTCATTATTTCTACACCAATGCATGCGACGATATTGTACTTTTGAAAAAGAAATTGCTAAACTCATCGATCTTTTAAATCATTTAAATATTATTTATTATTTTCACTTATTAATTGATATTGGAGATGATAAAAAACTAGGGCTAGTTTAGAGAATGAGGTCAAATTGGTCTAGAATCACTCGGTAGTACGTCTCGATGAGAAATTTATAAATAACTAGTAATGAAAATTATTTAAGTTAAAATATTTTATTAATTTTAAAAAAATAAGAGATAAAAAATTAAATAAAAATATTATTAAAATATAATTTTTTAAAATTATTTTTATTTTAAGATTTAAAAAGTTGAATTAAGTTTTGTATTTTAGTTAGAAGTTTAAAAAAATTATAATAACTAAGTAATGAATAGATGAAAAATTTCGTTTGTATTTAAAGATAAGTTGAAATGATTTTAGATGGGTTTATAAAATATTATTATAATATTATTTTTTAATATTATTATTATTTAAAAATTTAAAAAAATAATAATAATAATATGAGATAAATTGAAATGAATTTTAAATTCAAACGTAACTGAATATTTAAAAGTAAAAAATATTTATATTTAAATTATATTTAAAAAAATAAATAAGATAAAAAAAGGAAAAAGTTAAAGATAAAATAAAATTGGTTGAGATACTGTCCAACTCTAGAGTCCTAAAATGATGTAAGCATGTACCCATACTATTATTTAAAAAAACAAAAGAAAAGTCAAAGCACAACTTTCTTTATAAGCTACAGCCTGTCTTCCTCCTCACGAACCGGCCTAGGTTTACGTGCGATCTCTGAAATCCCGTTTCTTTCTTCTTCAATCGATATTCACACAATGGAGATGGTTCAACAACTCTATATCACACTCTTTTGCACCCTCTTCCTACTCCCTTCCCTGGTTTTTGGGGAGTGCAGTTGTGATACTGGGGGCGAAGATCAGCGTGACAAGAACCAAGCTCTCAAATATAAACTAGTAGCTATTGCTTCCATACTCGTTGCAGGTGCACTTGGAGTATGTATTCCAATGCTTGGAAAGACTATACCTGCTCTGCGTCCCGAGAAGAACATCTTCTTCATCATTAAGGCCTTTGCCGCTGGTGTGATATTATCCACGGGGTTCATCCACGTACTTCCAGATGCTTTCGAGAACTTGACGTCGCCGTGTCTTGCAGAGAATCCGTGGGGCAAATTTCCGTTCACGGGGTTTGTTGCAATGGTGTCCGCCATTGGAACTTTGATGGTCGATGCCTTTGCGACTTCATATTACAGAAAATCTCACTTCAATAACGCTCCACGTGGGACTGGAGCACTCGAGGAGAAGGTCGGTGCGCATGATGAGGTGGATCACATGCACGCTCATACTCATGCAACTCATGGTCATGCTCACGGTACGGTGGCTTCTTTGGCTCAGAATTCTGGCTCGTCTGACCTTCTTCGAAATCGAGTCATATCGCAGGTAATTTGAGGTTGTGGAGTACTTGACGATCTTTCTGTTCAATTCCCCATTCATATATATTCAGGTTTTGTTAGCTTAAATGAATTTTTGAAATCTCATGAACATGTTTTGTGTGAAAAGGATCTACAAGTTTTCCTTCTCCTTTTTGGTTCATTTCCAAACTTCTTTTCTGGGTTTGTCGAAAAAATCTTGCCTTCGTGAGTGTGTTGGGACCTTTTTATGATTCAAATTACACAAAATTAATCTCACAAATTGATAAGGTTTTATTTGATCCGTTATAGCTACTTTACAATTAAAGCGATTTTATAATCTGACGAACCACATTAAACCACATCAATTTGTGAGATTGTTTTTTAATAATCCCTTTATGGCTAGAGCTGGAAATATTAGAGTTTGTTTATAATCTGATCCTTTTTTTATAAGTTCTCTTTTCCTGTTTTTGGCATGAAGAAATATTAGAGTTTGTTTATGTACTTTTGACTAAACTGTAGGTTCTGGAGTTGGGAATTGTGGTGCATTCAGTCATAATAGGAATTTCTCTGGGTGCTTCTGAAAGTCCAAAGACAATAAGGCCTCTTGTAGCTGCTTTAACCTTCCATCAATTTTTTGAGGGCATGGGACTTGGTGGATGCATCTCTCAGGTATATTTAACCTTTATAAATTTATTTATTTATTTTCTGTTTTGCCGGTTTAATAATCATAAACAATTTTAAGTACTGTAACTGGTCTATAAATTCATATAAATATGTCCTTTGGTTTTTTGGTATCTGCAATTTTAGGCAAACTTCAAGTCCCGAGCTATTGCAATTATGGTGGTATTCTACTCTTTTACAACCCCAGTTGGGATTGCAATCGGAATAGGAATATCTAATGTTTACAATGAGAACAGCTCTACTGCCCTGATTGTTGAAGGAATTTTTAATGCAGCATCGGCCGGGATCTTAATCTATATGGCTCTTGTTGATCTTCTTGCAGCCGATTTTATGAATTCAAGAATGCAGAGCAATTTCAAGCTTCAGATAGGGTCGAATGTATCTCTTCTTCTTGGGGCTGGTTGTATGTCTCTCTTGGCCAAATGGGCTTGAAGTTGGCATTGTGGAATGTTCTTCTGATTCCCAAATGATAGAAAATGTAACCTGATGCATGTGTTCAAGCTAGTTGAAAATTAACAAATTGACGTAATTTTATGTGATTAGTTTGATCCACTTTTCAGTAAAATAACTTTGCAATCTGATGTAATATATCAATTTGTGAGTTTACTTCTATGAAATTTTTTGTTAATGTATTTTTCCTTTTGATGTGGGAAAAGTTAAAATTTGTGAAGGTTGCTAATAAAATTGCATCCAAAGTGTTTTTGAAAACCAGAAAATAATCATCTTTTGGGATTAAAAACTTGAGAAATCATTACTCTTTTAGAATATTTTATTTTTAATGAAGTAGAATAATTGCATTTAGTTAATTATGAAATGTGTTATAAAATACATGCCTAAAGTTCATGCCTATATAAAAAAAAAAGAGTTATCAAATAGTTGTAGAGGAGTTTTGTATGTTTTCTGTCACAGGCAAGAAGAACCAAACCACATTTCCCTCTTAATGCCTTATGCTTCTGCTCCTATAAAGTGCCCTTGAAGTCTCTCCAATTTCAATCATCATAATTAGGGCTGCACACGGTCCGGTCCGGTCCAGCGATGGACCGAAAGACCGGTAGCTTTAGGTCCGGTCCGGTCCGTTCCATTCGGTCCGGCCTCTTTTTTTTTTTTTTTAAATCAATCAATAAAAAAAATTATTTACAATACTAAATTAAACTAAGTGACTTATTAATATAGATTATGTAACAAACTCAACAAAAAAATATTTTATATAGTCAATGATAATAAATTAGATAAAAATTACATTATTGATGATGTTAATTATTACTTTATTACTAACTTAAAGTATGTTTAATGCATAATGAGCCATATACAACTTTTAACATTTTGTATATGAAGCAATAAGCATGAATAATTTAATTATTCATATATATTATATCCATAATTAAGAAAGATACATACTTAACATACTATTATAAATAAGAATAAAATATTTAATTATACATACTATTATAATTTATACTATAACGCTTAATACTTAATAATATTAGTAATACATTAAAGAATATATTAATACATTGATACTAAATATATATACTGATAGACTTATAGTGATTAGTTATTATGAATCATGATTAGTATAAATTATAATTATATGATAGTATTACTGTATTAGTATAAAGTATTAGACTATTAGTAATATAGTGTAGCTATATATTAGTAATATTAGTATAAGTATAACTATAGTATAATTTATGATTCTAATACTATAATTGTCTTTATAGTATAACTATATAATAGTATTAGTATAAAGTATTAGACTATTAGTAATATAGTATAGGCTATAGCTATATATTAGTAATATTAGTATAAGTATAATTGTATAAGTATAACTATAATCTATAGTTAATAGTTATAACTATACTAAATCATTATAACTTATACTAATATATAATATAGTTATAATAAATCACTATAATATGGTATAACTAAACTAATATAACTATTAGTATAACTATATAATAGTATTAGTATAAAGTATTAGACTATTAGTAATATAGTATAGGCTATAGCTATATATTAGTAATATTAGTATAAATATAATTGTATAAGTATAACTATAATCTATAGTTAATAGTTATAACTATACTAAATCATTATAACTTATACTAATATATAATATAGTTATAATAAATCACTATAATATAGTATAACTAAACTAATATAACTATTAGTATAACTATATAATAGTATTAGAATAAAGTATTAGACTATTAGTAATATAGTATAGGTTATAGGCTATAGTTATATATTAGTAATATTAGTAATTTAGTATAAGTATAATTGTATAAGTATAACTATAGTCTATAGTCTATACTTATAACTATACTAAATTATTATAACTTATACTAATATATAATATAGTTATAGTTTCTTATAAATTTATAACTTATAATAAATCACTATAATATAGTATAACTAAACTAATATAACAACTAATATAACCATTAGTATAATTATATAAATATATAATAGTATTAATAGTCTATACTTAATTATAATATAGTATAATTATATATAAAAAAAATATAAAAAATATATAGAAATATATTCGGTCCAGTCCGGTCTGAAAAACAGCCGGACCGTGGATCGGACAGAATTCATTCGGTCAAAAAAAATTGGACCTGACCGGACCGGACCAAAATGACCGGTCCAGTCCGGTTTTCTCGGTCCGGACCGACCGATGCTTTCCCCTAATCATAATCAACGTTCTTGCTTCTTAAGCATTTTCCAATTTCCACTATAATCTTCTTCCACTTGAGCCAAGCACATACTATACACACGTACATGATCAAGGTCCTCAAGTTCGGATAAGAATTTAAAGAGATTTTTTTTCTACACATATTCAGACATATTCAGTCTTTCCATCCTAATGGCATCTGGATGATTTCTATTTCTTACTGTAGATAAAAAAGATTTATGTCTGGAATCTGCATCAATAACCTGTTATTACATCCAAAATAAATAAATAAAAACAATATAGAAAAAATTGGACGAAGAGGATGCCTACTGAAAGAATACCAACTATAAATTAATGAAAATCAATCTTATTATTTGAGAATAAAATTACAAATATAATCATCCTCTTGAAGTAGTTCGATGATCTCTCAGATAGTTGGAGGGCTTCCGGTGATAGGCTGTGTGATCTTTCTTCGTTTTTTTCTTGAAACCTTTCGACGCAGCTTTCAGCACCATAGTCCATGCCTGTATTATGTATACGTATAAAGTAGCAAGTTAAAGACACCCTCAGTAGACTTAAAATTTAAGGAATGAACTAAATGGATTAGAATCTTAAACAGAGAAAAGCGCCCGGGGGGCGAAGGGCAGTAGCAGCAGAATGACTCCAAGTCTTCTGGTGCTAGACGTTTGGTTTTCGGAAAATTTAGCACATTCCACCCCCCACCCCCCCACAAAAGATCTGAAATTTTCCTTGAATTAGCTATCGAACGCATTACTTATCCCTAACACTTTCATTTCAAATGGGCTTTCTTTCAGTCTGATGATCTCCA
>QEOT01122405.1:0-27294 GCA_003123785.1 Pterocarya stenoptera | reverse complement strand
TTTGAACTAAAAGTTTTAGAATGAAAGTAGTTATGATAATGTTCTTTGGGGTGTGTATATATATAAATGTGTGTGTGGGACCCCATTATGGTTCAGAAATGTCTACCCAATGGCCTAAACTCTACCTACTCTTATTCTATGGCCAAACCTGACCTAACAGGTTCTAAAGGGGTCCCTACTTCCAAGTGGCTAGCTACCTTCCATGTGGAAGTGTGAAAACTTTTACCTTTACCTGTTGGAAATTGTTATAATTGGAACAATACATATTCCTGACTAACCAAAAAACCAAAAGAAATCACATCCTTCCCTTTGTCATCTTTATAATTGGAGCAATAAATATTCCGGACCAGTTCTGATTGAATTCATAGCTACCTTTGTCCTAAGTATCTTATTTAATTAATTCTAGGATGCTATAAAAAAGGGGGATTCTAATCCGGCTCAAGGGTTCTTCCCAATTTGAATAAAGTTAAAGTCTTTGATATGGATAAATGTCAATGCGCAATGGCTTGAACTAGCACACAAAGGTATTAAACAACTATTTCTTCTTGTTTTTAGTTTGAGAAAATCTATTTAAAAGTACCGAACACACCACTAATGTAGAAGCTTTACACGTCAATTATGCTTAAAAATATTGGTGTTTGATTTTTTTTTAAGCTATAATGAACATTTTAGGCCTTATTTGTTTTTACAGATTAGATGAATTGAGATAAAAGTTGAATGAAATATTATTAGAATATATTTTTTAATATTATTTTTATTTTAAGATTTGAAAAAATTGAATTATTTATTTTATTTTATATAAAAATTTGAAAAATTTGTAATGATGAGATGAGATGAGTTGAGAAGTTTTATAAAAATGAATGAGATTAAATAATATGCTAATACACCCATTTTTGTGTAACAAAATTCTTTTATTTTTCTCTAAATGTCAAAGCACAATGACTTGAACGTGCACACCTATTTCAATATCAAATTTTTTATGTAAAATCTCAACAAAAAATAATAATAATAATAATAATGAAAAAAATTTGGATTTGGATGGTTTTGTTTTTGTTTTTTTTTTTAAATGAATGACTTTATATATTGATCTATCTCATGTTTAAAGAAAACTATATTTTCTTTATAATATAACATCAAATAAAAGTAACATGTATCCGTATTTTATAATTATTTTAATAATATTTTTTATTAAATATATAAAAAATATTAAGATAAATATTGATAATGCAATTTTTATTTAAAAACTTTTGGTAGATAAATATCTTGAAATTTTCATCAATAGTACGAAAACTTTGCTCCATGAGATGAATGTGACGCGAGGGTTTGCTTTTGTGTCTGCCCACCGAAGACCGGCACGTCACCATCCTATGTGGGTCCAATACCTTTTTATTCTCTCTCCTGCCCGGATTGGCCACTCGTCTCTCTTTCTCTGACCTAAATGCCCGCCCATGTCTGCAACGCACACCGACCGTCGGGCGTGTGTTCCCTACGGCCAATCCCGGGCAGCTAAACACCCACTGCGCCTTTTCTACGGTCAGCTAGATTTGCTTTTTCTGGTCTTTGATTCCCATATAAAAAAATAAGAAATAAATAAAAATGAAAAGACAATATTGAGATGGATAGATAGATATCTGATGATTCAGAGTGTATATGTGATATTTCCAAATTCCTATTTTTTTCCCCTGCTTTTAAGCTGGTCAGCTTGTGAGAGCCCGATTTCTGTATCTTCGAGCAGACATTTCTGGGTTCCACTGAGATTTGTTACTTCGCTCTGGTAATGCTAATCACTGGTTTTTAACACCAACAGTTCCACAAGGTGATCAGTTTTGGGTTTCAAGGTTTTCTTCAAAACATGATCTACTCCATGTGATCTGTATCTTTTCTCATCTGAGTTTGTCTAGTTTTCGCTACTGTTCGGCTCGGGAGAGAAGGGGGGGGGGGGGTAAAGTTTTGAAGATTTTGGTACTATGTGGCGATTTTGTTTTTGGGTTTGTCGGTAAAGAAAGACTGAATGGAGGTGGTGGTGGTGGGTATCGGGATTTGGGCGTTGTGATGGTATGTGTGGCTTGAGTGTTTAGGGCTAGTGAGGGATGGGATTGGGTGGTGAGAATGGAAAGGTGGAGACTTGGGAGGTTGGCAAATCAAAGGTTTCGATGAAGAAGAAGGAGGAGGAGGAGGAGGTGGAAGAAATGGGAGAGGAGGACATTGGTTGCTGGGTTAGGCTGAGGTTCCTTGGGAGCTGCATTTCTTCAAGATCCAAAGTCGATAGCTCAAGCAGTGGTACCACTGGTAATTACGGCATCTTCTATTGTCTTTGAACCTTCTTTTGGTTACTATGTTTTTCTAGTTTTAAAGCAGTCATATGTTTCTGGTTTCGCACTTCCGCTTATTTTCATTTCACTTGGATGTGTTTTTTTCTAGGAATTCTCTATTTTCGCATATGTCGTGGATTAAGTTAATCAACTAACTAGTTCATGTTTCCAGATGTAATTATTATTGTGATCTTCACTAATGGCCCAAAATATTGCGAGTGATTAACGGATTATAACTAGAAAACACCATGCGACCTGAGGAGATTGCTTCAAGGTGAACCTATAGAACTTAGTTTGTTATCGGTTCTTTTGATAACTTCTCACTTTACTTGTAAAAGAAATGATAATCTCTCTCTCTCTCTCTCTCTCTCTCCTCCCCCTCCTTCCCCTTCTGGGGCGGGTCTTTTTGGCCAGGAGTGAGGAGATTACTGTGAAAGAACTGAGAAGCTTAAGTTTCCAAGAAATAAATTGAAAGATAGCCGGTACGGTCTTGGTAGTTTCTGGTCTTGGGGAAAATGTTATTTATGCTTTGTGTTTTGTCGATAACATGGTTGATGGAAGAGTGGATAGGTTTTATCTCTGAGCGCAAACTACTTAGAGCTCCATTTCATAGAAAGAAAACCTTAAACTAGAACTCAATCCTCTAGGCCTACACATAAGACCAGGCTGGAGGAAGGTTTTCATGTTCACAAATAAGATTCTTGTAGTGGCCTTTACTTGAAGCAATCATTGCACACTCAAGTAGGATAAATGTTTGTAGCGAATGAGTCTTTTATTTGTTCATACTTTTTCACCTATAAAAAAAGCATGTTCATTCTTTTTCCATTCTGTAATCGTCTTTTGGTCTGTCATCCAGAGCTCTCCGTTACACACTCTCACTCCTGTCATGTGGAATACATCTAAGCTTTGTTGCATTGTATTTTTTATTTTGTTCATTTGGTTTTCTTTGGAGACCTTGTAATCTTGTCAAACTCTCTCAAACACTGGTCCATCTTCTGCTTTAATTGACTTTTCATGCATGTACTTGTATCTAGAGTCTCTACTAATTGTAGATTTTTATGCTTATTTAAATGTGTGGCATAATGGCACAATGCAATACATAGGAATACTTGATGTCCACCTCCCTAGTTTATTCTTTTATGTTAGCTTACATTCTTATATGCTGGTTCTTTGTCTTGGTCAGCTGAAAGTAAATCAATGAATGATACAAGCAGAGACCAACCGGCAGCTCCAATTGTCTCATCCTCAACCACTAGTAGTGCCGAAAGTAATTCATCCACTTCCAAACTTGAAGAGGAACTTAAAGTTGCGTCTCGTCTGCGGAAATTCTCATTTAATGATCTTAAGTTGGCAACGAGAAATTTTAGACCTGAGAGTCTTCTTGGCGAAGGTGGTTTTGGTTGTGTGTTCAAGGGGTGGATTGAAGAAAATGGAACCGCTCCTGTGAAACCCGGCACTGGGCTTACTGTTGCTGTTAAGACCCTCAACCATGATGGGCTTCAGGGCCATAAAGAATGGCTGGTTTGTAACTTTACTTTCCTACACATGAAATTTAAACAACAATTCTCTCCTTTTTTTGTTGTAAGTTTGGATTTTTTTCTTAATTCATTCAATATATTTGCCTCTCTCTCTCTCTCTCTCTCATATTACAGGCTGAAGTGAATTTTCTCGGTGATCTTGTTCATCCGAACCTGGTCAAACTTATAGGTTACTGCATTGAAGATGACCAAAGGCTGCTAGTATATGAGTTCATGCCTCGTGGGAGCTTGGAGAACCATTTATTTAGAAGTAGGTGACTGCTTTTTTGGCACTTTATTGTCCTTTTTCCTTCACTATTTCATTTTTTGTTCATAAATTTGACACCCTTTAGGCCTTTTTGAATGAAGGATCTTTCCATATAATTATAGGTTGGTTTCAAAGTTATCTCTCTCTCCAATATACTTAGAGGCTGAATAAAGGATCTTTCCAATTGAATAAAGCATCTATTTTTTTTTATAGGTAATAAGAGATTTTATTCCAAGTAAATAGGCATAGCCCAAGTACATAGGAAGTATACAAGAGAATACACCTAAGTACAAGCTAAAGCAAATAAAGAGAAAACACTACAAATATTCATGTCTTACACTAGATTGTTTACCCAAAAAGATAAAGTACTAAAGAAAAAATCCCTAATTTCTTTCACTGTGCGTTCACAATCTTCGAAGCATCTCCCGTTTCTCTCCAGCCATATACACCAGAACAAACACAAAGGAATCATTCTCCATTCAGCTTTATTGCCTCCATGTCCCACAACACCATGCCAACTAGCCAAGAAGTCCACCACTTGAAAAGGCATCACCCAAACAATACCAACCCTTGCAAATAACTCGATCCATAAAGCAGACACCATTTCACAATGAAGAAACAGGTGGTTAACTGATTCGCCATCTTTTTTGCACATGAAGCACCAATCCATCACATATAAACCCCTTTTCCTCAAATTATCAAAGGTTAAAACTTTCTCCAACGACACCAACCAACAAAAAAATGCAACTTTACTGGGCACTCTAACTTTCCAAATACATTTCCAAGGGTATTTATTTATTATCACGTCTATTTAACACCTTGTAATAGGAATTCACCGAGAACCTAGACTTGTTATCATGAATCCACTGTATCCTATCCTCCCTGTTCGGATCAATCTTCGAATCATAAAGTTTCACAAAAAAACCAGCAGCTTCACTAACTTCCCAGTCCTGTAAATCTCTAGAAAATTCCACATTCCAAATCAGCATGTTATTAGAGGACGAATATGAATCAGCCACAGCAGCCCCCTTGTATTAGCAATCCTGAAAAGACTAGGCAATGCTAATTTAAGAGGTGATCACCACACCAAACATCGTTCCAAAAGGAAATATTAGTCCCGATTCCCACTTTGAAATTAATGTTTTTAACAAAATCGCCCCATCCCAACCTAATAGACTTCCACAATCCCGCCCCAAAAGCCCCTTTTGTTTCATTAGAACACCAATTCCCCCACATTCTACCATATATTGCATCTATAATCTGTGTCCACAATGCATTTCTCTCATTGTTGTATCTCCAAAGCCACTTCCCTAAAAGAGCTTTATTGAAAAGCTTTAAATTCTGCACACCTAACCCTTCACTAGACACCGGAGTACAAACCTTATTCCAACTCACCAAATGAAATTTTCGAGCTTCCCCACTTCTATCCCATAAGAAATTTCCGAAAATCTTTTCAATCTTTTTAACCACCCCCGTTGGGGTAGGGAAAAGAGAGAGGTAATATGAGGGTAAATTTGACAAGGTGCTTTTAATTAATGTCACTCTTCCCCCTTTGGACAAATAAAGCTTTTTCCAACCAGCTAATCTCCTTTCAATCTTCTCAATCACCCCATCCCAAACAGCCACAGATTTATGAGGAGCTCCCAAAGGTAACCTAAGATATTTCATGGGAAAAGAAGAAACTTTACAATCCAAAATATTAGCCAGATCACAAACATTGCTGACTGAACCCACTGGAACAATTTCAGACTTAGAGAAATTAATTCTAAGCCCAGAGACAGCTTCAAAACATAACAGTAGAGCTCTTAAAGCACAAAGATGATCCTTGTTAGCGTCACTGAAAATAAGAGTATCATCCGCAAAAAGAATGTGAGAAACAGTGATGCATCCCCTAGAAGCATCTCCCACTTTGAAACCTGACATAAAACCTCTTTCAACTGCCATATTAATCATATGACTTAAGACATCCATGACTAAGATAAAAAGGAAAGGAGATAAAGAGTCTCCTTGTCTTAATCCATGGGAGCTACTAAAAAAACCAGCCGGAGAGCCATTCACCAAAATAGAGAACTTTGCCGTCGAAATGCAATGTCTTATCCATGAGCACCATTTCTCCCCGAATCCAAATTTCCCAAGCAAATAAAAAAGGAAATCCCAATTGACATGATCAAAAGCCTTTTCCATGTCTAATTTGACTAAAATTCTAGATTGTCCCATCCTTTTTCTACTTTCCAAACATTCATGAGCAATTAATACCGAGTCAAGGATTTGTCATCCCTTCACGAATGCATTTTGAGACTTTGTTATAATCTTATCCAAAACCACACAAAGACGATTAGCTAACGCCTTTGAAATGATCTTATAAACTCCATTAACCAAGCTAATAGGGCGATAATCCCTTATTTCAACAGCACCCGACTTTTTAAGAATAAGAGCTATGAAACTTGTATTAAAACTTTTTTTCAAATTTCCTGAAGGAATAAAATTCATTAAAAACTTTCATAATATCATCCTTCACGATATCCCAACAAGTTTTTAAAATATTTTCATCAAACTGAAGTTTTAAACTCTTCAGGGGATTACATTATCTCTCAAATATATCATGGATGTGATGGATTCTGTTGAATGGGAACCTTAAGTAGGGAAAAAAAGACATTTACCTCTAAATTTTGGTAATATCATTTTGTAGGTAACTTATTTCTAAATGATATGGTGCAGTCTAGTGGTTAAAGGGTGGACTTACAATGAACTGTAGACCCAGACATCCTAGGTTTAGTCTGCAGTAGAAATTCCCCTGGATTACCCATACACAGTTCTGGTGATTGGAGTTGTGTATGCTAACTCGAGGCACATCATCATAGCCCTCAACTGACTGCAATGTGGAGGATGGCTCCTTTGTGCTTATTGTGGTGTATATGGATGGAAAGAAATGAGAGGAGCTTCAACAAGGAGAGACCTGTGGGGGAATTATGGAATTTTTTTGTACTTTCTTTGGTTCAATGGCTTTCTGCTATAGTTTTAAAGGGAGGGAATGCTCACAATTTTTTGCTATCTTTTCAGCTTTCTAGAATGTAACTAGGTGTCTCTTTTGTACACTTCCTGTGTACATGGGCTTTGCCTAGTTTTGTTCGACTAATGAAATTTCTTATAAAAAAAAAAAAAAAAACTTACAGGCAAAGCAGGTTTAAAATAGAGCATTCTTGGGCCTTTTCTGGAAAACGTTTGGCAGAAATATTAATGCAGCTATGTTATTTAGATTCTCAATTAGACACCTTGAACTGAGTTTTGCGGTTAGATTTGGAAGGTCCTTGTCTAACATTCTGCTGATATTAGTCTGGAGTTAAAGCTTCCTATGCAAGTCGTAATTCATATGTTAAATACTGCTGTACTACTAAGGAACAATCTTAGAATTTCAAAAAATCTTAGGATTAGATGGGGCTCAGAAACCTGTGCCAATCGAAAAAAAAATTAAGAATCTTGGAAAGATCACTGTCTTGAAACATTTTTTGTACAAGTTACATGAATGAAAAAAGTTAGAAAAGGAAGAATCAAAGCTTCAAGAAATATAGTACACCGCAGCATGATTTTATGTTAAATGGTTTTTAAGCTATCTCTTAATGTTCTGTAGTATAGCCGCCTCATGCTCACTATTTAAAGAGTATCATTTTGGAATTGTGGAGGCTTGTATCTGCTTTATTGGCAGGTGCTTCTATGTGACGATACTCTGCCTTTACTTTACATCCTTGTTTGATGTTCTCTGTATCACATGTTTTACATGCAGGGTCCTTGCCTCTCCCATGGTCAATTAGAATGAAAATTGCATTAGGAGCTGCAAAGGGTCTTGCTTTTCTTCATGAGGAAGCAGAAAGGCCAGTTATATATCGGGATTTTAAAACCTCCAACATCCTATTAGATGCAGTACGTAACTAAACCCAAGTCAACATAACAATTTACCCTTGATATCGTTCATCATTATAATAACATGCTCTTTCAGGACTTCAATGCAAAACTTTCTGATTTTGGACTCGCCAAAGATGGTCCCGAGGGTGACAAAACTCATGTTTCTACCCGTGTGATGGGAACCTACGGATATGCAGCCCCAGAATATGTCATGACTGGTAAGCGTTGATAAATTCATCCCCCCTTCCACAATCATGTTCTCATTCTTTCTCCCTTTACAATGGATGCATGCAGTAGTCATATTTCTGTTGAACGAGTAGGGTGGATTATGATCTGCATTCTGTATAACTACGTATTTATATCAAGTAATGTGGCATTTCTAAGCTTGTTGAATCTGAGGCTGAAATTTCTTTCCCTCAATAATAGAATGTAAGAGATGAAATGTTCAAAGACTCTTATCTCCTGCACAGATAATAATAATTTAACTCAGCCTCGAATACATTGCTTCTGTTTGATGCATATGAATACACCTAATTGCAAACACATCGAATTATTTGCATTGCCTGGCTCTTGCCAATCTTGTCTCATGTATTTTTTTTTTTTTTCCTTTTTAAGTAATTTATGTTTAGTAACTTGCTAAATCATGTCCTATTTTTTTAGCTGTTTTAGATTGGCTTGGAGGCAATATGCCCTTTATGGCCTTGTTAAGTCAAATACAGGGATCAGAACCGCAATGGTTGGGCAAAGGTCTATATATCTTTAGTGCTTATCAAAAAAAAAATAAAAAGGCCTATAGTATCTTTAGTTTTGCTTTTAGGAAATAAGGGTGTGTAACGGCTCCCTATGGTCAGTCATCTCCATGTTTGGTGTCTTGTGGAAGTCATACTTATTTTTTGTTTTACTTTTCATTGGCTGTGACAAATTTCTGGGATGCATTCAATGCTTATGCATGCTTTTGTTGCAGGACATCTTACATCAAGGAGTGATGTCTATAGTTTTGGTGTGGTTTTACTTGAAATGCTTTCTGGCAGAAGATCCATGGACAAAAACCGACCTAATGGTGAACATAACCTTGTGGAATGGGCTCGGCCACATCTAAGGGAGAGAAGAAGGTTCTACCGGTTGATAGACCCTCGGCTTGAAGGTCACTTTTCAATTGGAGGAGCCCAAAAAGCCGCACAACTGGCTGCTCACTGCCTTAGTCGGGATCCAAAAGCCAGACCCCTAATGAGTGAAGTTGTTGAAGCCTTGAAACCTCTGCCAAACCTCAAGGACATGGCAAGCTCATCATACTATTTTCAGACTATGCAAGCTGACCGAATTGGGTCCCCAAATGCTAGAAATGGCATCCGAACACAGGGAGGATCCTTTTCAAGGAATGGGCAGCAGCAGAGGAGCCTTTCCATGAATGGTTCCCATGCTTCACCATATCACCATCAGTACCCTCACCAGTCTCCGAAACCCAATGCTAAACAATAAAATTGGCTGTGGTAGTTTCTCTCTCTTTCTCTCTCTCTCCAACCCCTTGGCATCATTCATTTCTTTTTGCTCCTTCCTTGGTATGGATCGATCTTCTGTTAAAGCAATTGTTCTTTAATGAACCAAAAAGCAACAGAGAAATATGCTTGCTTTTATGTTGTTTAGAGTTGTGACCTCCCTACCGAGGAAAGAATGTAAGGGCAGGTGAAGCTGATTGAGGAAAATGCGTATGCCAACCAATGTATTCCTCCAGCTCGTTTGGAAATATCGAAGTGTAACCCTCCTTTTCCCTTCTTTCTTTTTCCATTTTTCCTTATCATCTCATTCTTGATTTAATGAAAGTGTGCCATGTTGTATGTTTCTCGTTGTTGTGGGGAGTAGGGAGAGTGGCATCTTGTTTTTCTTGGCAAGAATGAGAGTGGTAGCTTAAAAAATAAAAATCGAAGATTTGCTGCTCAAATGGGGATGAGAGTGCTTGTAGGGTTGATTTTGGAGTGGTACTAGCAGTGCTGCTCAAAGTTTTAATTTCAACACACTACTACTATTTTAGGATACGTGTTTAGAAACCCATAACCCCTGTCCCCTTTGAAGAATTTCTCTATCCCTTAACCATGAATTTGTTGAGGGCTTCTGTACTTTTGAGATTAGTCGGGATGCCGTTTCCAAACACCCGGTGCCAATAAAAAAGACGGAGAAGAAGAAGTAACAATGCTTTGAATTGGCCGATTTTGGACAGACCATCAAAAATAAAATAATTTGGAGGATTGAAGTCTTCAATGGAGGTGCAACTTGTAATATACAAAGCTTCATTATTACCAAAGATGACAACATCCTGTGAATTCAAAAACATTTCATTTCTTTTGGAGCAACATTAATTAAATACCAATCCTTATTTATGTGGAGCAAGCATTATGTCGCGTATTCCATCCAAGTGTACGTTGGTTGACTTATGAATTGTGAGAGTAAAATCTGAAAGTTTGTAATATGACCTGTCACAGTCAGTGTACCCTACCCTCTCTCTCGATTTACTCTATTATTATTTTCACCCGTTATTACCACTTCATTACCCTGTCTCCTCCACTTTCAACCTCGTTATACCAATTCACCATACGTCGTCTCTTGCACTTCATGTCAGTATTTGCTTTGTTCATTATCATCATTTTGTCCTCATAATATATTTTAATAATATTTTATCAACTACTATTAAAAACATCTCATCTCATTTGAACTGTCTATCCAAACTCAACCTTAATGGCCTAAGAGTAGAATTACTCATTCTCTGATACGTGGGATAGGTGAGCATGCGAGTAATATTGCTGTAGATACAACATCCAAGGATGGTGGCTTGAATAGTTCGTGTTAGAGTTTGAAGAGTGAGATAAGATGAGAATTTTGTAAATAGTAGTAAGATAGTTTGTGAATAATAGTGAGATTATTTGAGTTGAGTATTTTTTAAGTTTTGAAAAATGAGAGAAAAAGTTAAATAAAAAATATTATAAAGTTAAAATATTATAAGAATATAGTTTTATAATATTATTTTTGTTTAAAATTTAAAAAAGTTAGAATTGTTTTTTGTTTAAAAATTTAAAAAAGTTGTAATGATTAGTTTGAGATTGTATTTGAATTATGTATGGGAATAAGATAAAAATGAGAAAAAATAAAATTATATGAGAATTTTATGTTACATTCCATGTCCCAAACCTGCGTGATTTGGCATGTGCTAAGTCTTGGATTTGAACTCCAATATGAGTTCCAGCTTAGACTACTAGTTAGGTTTGGTAACTAAGTTCAAATACAAAATTTTCATTTTATTTCATCTCATTATTATAATTTTTTAAAATTTTCATACAAAATATAATAAATAATTCAACCTCTTCAAATTCTAAAATAATAATAATATTAAAATATAATATTTTAAACTTTTATCTAAAATTAAAAATTTCCATCTCAACCTCCAATCTGGCTCAAACTCCATTTAAGGGAGCACTTATGGCTTTTCAGTGTCTAAGCCCCTCCTATCCGACTACTAGCGAATAGGGTGCTACTATTGGTCATGTTCAGTGGTAAAATTACCTCTAGTCCCCCCCCCCCCCAAATTAAAAAAAAAAAAAANACTTAACTAGCACCTTGCAATAGCAAAGTCAACGCATCTCAGTCAACGACTCTAATCCAAAACCACTTCTGAAACGTGATTGTTGAAGGTATCCACTAACTATAGTCGTCTTTCTTTCTAATAAAAATAACCTTTTGGTCCACAAACTCATTTTTATCAATACCATCGCAATTGAAAAACCGCATGCACCATTCTTTCCGATATTCATGAAAAACTTTCCCCCTTTTTCTTCCCAAGTGTAGACACAGAAATCTTTGAGAAACAAAAAAAAAAAAAAAAAAATGTAAACGAACTGGTCATATATTAACATATTGACTTATTTTATTCTCAAATCAAATCGATATCTAACACATTATTTATATAACTTAAATAATAAGATTTGATTTATAAGATTTAGGCTCGTTTGGATAGTGAGATGAGATGAGATGGTTTTAGATGAGTTGAATAAAATATTATTTTTTAATATTATTATTATTTTGATATTTAAAAAAGTTAAATTGTTTATTATATTTTATATGAGAATTTGATAAAATTATAATAATGAGATGTTATCGTTTTTCTATTCAAACAAGCTCTCAAATTTTAAAATCTAATACTTTTATTAGGTGTGATTTATATTTAATAATAGAATTTGTTAGAGACAAATTTCAAATACACAGACATTTTATAAAAAAAATGAGCCCTACAAAAAATAAGTCTTTCATACTTTTTCATATTGGGATTGTTTTTTCATAAAAAGTGGTGCTACTCTATCGCTTAAGTAGCACTGTTTGAAGGTACCGCTTGATTAAATTTTTCATTTTTATTTTTTATCATTTTAAAATATTTTATAAAAATATAAAAATATATCAATATACTAAAATTTACGTCCTTAACTATTAAGTAAAAAAAAAAATTAAAATATATGAAGTATCAAAATGAGATAGCATATTGAATGGATAAAATAGTATTTTTCTTTCATAAAATAACTGCTCAAGACTTATAGTATATATATCTTATCCAAAAAAAATAAAAAAAAGACTTGTAGTATATATCATTAATGTTGTTTAAATTCTATAATTTGATTAATTTTTCAGAGAAAAAATCTATACAATCTCTACGTATTATATTTTTTTTTAATTATTTTTTTTTTGTTTATCAAATATTTAATATATAAATAATGAATTGAAGAATTGAATTAGTTTAAAATTAATAATTTTAAAATAAATTTAAAAAAATATATTAAAAAGTTTAAAATTTTAAAAAATATAATATGTAAAGATCGAAGAGGTTGTGTATTATTGCTCTCTTTCGGAAAACGCTTCCTTGAAGAATTGCTCTCTTCCGGAGATTTCACCGCGTAATGGATTCGCGAATCCGATCCGTTGCAGGGAACGTGCGTCGTTACAACGCGAGGCGTGTGAAGCCATAAAGTGCCACCAAAGCCTCTCCAATTTTAGCACTCATATCATATCCTAGTTGTTTCTCCGCAATTCGTCCTCGTCGTCGATCGTAATTCTCCGCAATTCTGCTCCGCGCTCTTGTCCCACTAATATCCTATAAAATGAAAACCATTCCGATTCTGTGAATTCCATTCTCTCTCTCGGAGGCTGAAGTTTCGAGCTCGGAGCTTACTAGGTTACGAAGACTCTCTGCTGAGTTTGTCAATTTTTCTTAATCCTGTTTTATTTTTTTTTTCCTTGTTTTTCCTGGGTTATGAATTGCTTCTCTTCTTTCTTTGCTTATATGCATTGTGATACGGACATGCGAGAGCACCATTCTGCGATATTTCCATGGAAACTTCAGAGTAATTATTTGTTCTTGCTACCATATTTAATGGTTTTTGCTATGGATGCTCGAGAGGCTGACGCTATCTATTCGAAGTCTCAAATATCCTAGTTTGCCTGTATACATTTGGTTTTTGATAAAAAGCTATTATGCCGCCCATACTTACAACTCTATTTCGTGGATATGATTTTGTTTTTTTTTTTTATTGAAAGTAATTTTAAGTGTATTGATGTGTTTTTTTTTTTATTTTTTAAAAATATTTAAAAATATTAAAAAATGTGAATAGAATTGGTCATTACTTTGAATAGAATTGGTCTTATCCATGCGTGTTTAAATTGATATAGGACAGGCTGTTTCTTTTCTCTTTTTATATTTGGAACATTTTCGTTCTTTCGATACCTTGCCGTCAGCTGGTGTCGGACCTTTTTCTATGCGTTGAAGGTGAATATGGCATAAGTTCTATCTTTTTTTTTTTTTCCTAAGATATTCTCAACTTATGACTTCTGCTGTTTCAATAAGAAAATATAATTGTTATGCGGAAGGAAAATGTACGCGTTTGGCTGTTACTAATTATTGTTTTGGTCTTTGAGAATAGGATCAACAGATCTAGATCTAGTTTCTTCCAGTTTCATAGTTCAGAATAAACTAGATTAATTTCATTGTTGCGTAACATTCTTTATTGTCAATCTCCTTGCTAGGCTGTTGGTTGTTGCGGCTCTAATTGTTCTGATAAGCATTAGTACCGCCTTGCTTCTTTAGCATCAAGTCAATTATTTTAGATCCTCTTCTATTATAGTTGATGTCATTGATGACCATA
This sequence comes from Pterocarya stenoptera, assembly GCA_003123785.1. NCBI lineage: Eukaryota > Viridiplantae > Streptophyta > Magnoliopsida > Fagales > Juglandaceae > Pterocarya > Pterocarya stenoptera. The sequence continues at coordinate 13,121 of QEOT01122405.1, read as the reverse complement.
TAATTGTTGAATATCACGGTGATGTTTAAAGTTTTTTCTACACTTACCTTATTTGAATATCTATCTATATATAATATCTTTTTCTTTATGGTATTTTCTGACGTATTTTTTAATATTCAATTCGTTGCGTATGAGAGGCAAGCTTTGTAGTTTGTTCCGCTAGAGCTATGGTATTTGTTTTGGTTAGAGGTAGGATTGTTTGGTCCGCTGTTACCTGGGGAAGTGGTTTTTTTCTCAGCATATAGTCATGCTTCTTTCAGATAATCAGAATCAAATTGAAAACGGTTGCCTTTAGATATCAACGATCAATAGGGGATAATCATTTATCGTTTCAGAGCCCTTTTTCTCTTAACACCAAAAGATTTGGAAGAACACAAGGTATTGGTTTTTTACTAACTAGTGTTTGAAAAACACTGGTCTTCGTATTTTTTATTTTGTCATCCTGCTGGAGGTGTATGTTTTATTGCATTTTTTGGAATCAGGAACCCACTTTTATGGTAGATACTAGATACCTACTTTGAGGCTTTTAAGTTTATGAAGATAAGTTTCACCTTTTGTTACAGTTTAATATTTGGAGAACTGAGATGACAGCCATATCAGTGACAATTAAAATCTGAATCGGATGCACCAAGTTTATTATAGTTAATAGATGTGATCATAATTTCAGGATTTTTTTTAGTAACTAGTTTGATTTGCACCTGTTGCATAATTCTTTTTCAAATATACTTTGGTTCTTCATTTTTCTCCTTTTTTCCCCAAATATTAACAGTTAGTTCTATCTAAATTTTTTTACATTCGTTTATTTGTGGTTGTTGTGTGATTTTTTTATTTATATATATATATATATTGTTTTATCTTTTTCATGTGGAACACAGACCTTGCTAAGTCCTTTGTCAATTGTGCATATTAAAGATTGCTTTTATATTGTAACTGATTTCCATAGCTGATACTGTAGTTTGTAGGATAAAAAATGGGGCAACTTTTATGCTGTGTTCAAGTGGACCAGTCAACTGTAGCCATTAGAGAAACTTTTGGGAAGTTTGATGATGTGCTTGAGCCTGGTTGTCACTGCATGCCATGGATTTTGGGCAAGCAGATAGCCGGCCATCTTTCCTTGCGTGTGCAGCAGCTGGATGTTCGATGTGAAACGAAGACAAAGGTCTGTTTCACTTATTTTTGCCTTATTTTCGCTTCATTTTTCTCTTCAGTAAATCCCGTTTTACTTATTGGGTGTTTCTGACTTACCAGGAACATGTTCAGTGCTATTATTTTACCTGATATACTACGATTTTACCTGAATTTGTTTTTCAAGTTTATGAATGTCACATATATTATTTGGAAGTTTTCTTTTTGTTTTTAATAAGTAACTTTGTATTAACTGAAAAAGAATTGTGAAAAGGAAAAATATAGTGGGCATGCCCCAGAGTATTGACAGCAGAAGTATGCCATGCAACTACCGAGCACATGAATGAACCCAAACCCTTCCTAGATTCCAGCTAATCAACAGCGGTTATGCAACAGCCATAGATACATTCCAATACCTATATACAACATTCATGCAGCCCTCTCCTGCATAAACAGAAAATGGCTATAGTCTAGCCACCGTCCAAAAAGCTCAATATTGATGGATCTCCCCTTAACTAGTTTCAGCACACCCATAAATCCACCCATATTAGCACAGCTACAAGCCAATCCAGAATGACCTGGCCTGCATAACAAAAACCATCCAGTGCCAATAAATGCAACAGAACGGGCATAAATCGAAAATAAAATAAAATAAAAAAACACAAACTCATAAATTATCCTGCAGAAGTGGGGATATTTTGAGAAAACCCAGAAGATCACACAAGCCATGCATTTTCCTGAGCGAGAGCAAAACCCTCCCTTGAATTTATGCTATTCCTCACCCAAAACAATGTAGCCATAACACTTTCTCAACTAATTGGGGAGATCCTGCATGCAGCCTGGAGTTACTCTCCTTCCAAATAAAGAAGAAAGCAGCATCTACCATGGGTTTAATAGTTATGCTTTAAACCTTGCCCATTGAAATGAGCATCCAGTCCTTGTACCATTTCTGCCCAACTTTTTTGTGACTAGAGGATATTACACCTGTCCACAGGTAAATTCAGATTTTCTCGGAGAATGGGCAAGAAAAAAAATGTGAGCGAGGTTTTCCTCTTCTCTATCACAACTAAGAAATATTAACATGCTGAATGAAGCCAATCCCACGAAATTTCTCCCACAATTTCACTCTTCCTCTTATTGCAAGCCATTGAATAAAAGCATGTCTCGGCACCATACCTCTAAACCATACAGCTTGATTCTAATTAACTCTGGTCCTCTATGTTTTTTTCGAATCAAGTTCGATGCCTAGGCTACAACATATCCCTTTTTAAGGAACAGAAAGCCAAACTACTTTATATGCTTCTGATTTATGGTTTATTGTCAGGATAACGTCTTTGTTACTGTTGTTGCTTCTATTCAATACCGGGCCTTAGTAGGGAAGGCTGCAGATGCTTTCTACAAACTCAGCAATACCAGAGGACAAATACAATCCTATGTCTTTGATGGTATGGATGTGACTTGACCTTGAAAGCTATTACGTTAGTCGTTTCAGTCTTTATAATGAAAACAAAAGGTCATATCCTTTATTATTACATGTCCCATGGTCCCCTTTTATTTGATAGAAGTTTCTAAAGAAGCCTTTTCTAAGAAGTCTTTCCTAAGAAGTCTTTCCTACTTTTACTTGTATATATAAAAATAAAAATAAAAAGTCTTTCCTTGTATGGCATTTTTTTTAGGTTTTTTTGAAAAAATTGAATTGTTTATTTTTCACGAAACAACTATACTAGGCAATTGACAGATTCGTCTCAATTTGCATAAAGCATCATCATTATCTATCTGCATACATTGGACTCGGATGGTAGATTAATATTAGCGCAATATGTTCATTTGGAGAGGGCCATTGATGCTCCTTATCGTACTCATGATCTGATTTGAAGTATTATGAGAATAAAAAAAAAAAAGGAAAAATTATGTAGCATTTTTATGAGATTTTCTCTGTAGAAGAATTTTTGGGTTGAGAAAAGCTTTCATCACTACTGAGCATATTTGCCTTGAAGACAGCTATAGCGTGCCTATTTGTAGATCATGTTTTGGGGAAACTAATGGGCTTTTATGTTTAGTTATTAGGGCAAGTGTTCCAAAGTTGGAGCTGGATTCTGTTTTTGAACAGAAGAATGAAATAGCAAAAGCTGTGGAGGAGGAACTAGAAAAGGTAGCTGTCTATCTACTTATGTGGTTAGAATTAGTCAATTTGCACAAACTATAACATTTTCTTTATAATATCTCTGAAACTTATATGCATAGGCGATGTCTGCTTATGGGTTCGAGATAGTTCAGACTCTCATCGTGGATATTGAACCAGATGAGCATGTGAAAAGGGCAATGAATGAGATAAATGCCGGTATAATTTATGCATCCATTTTCCACTGGAAGATCTTCTTCCTTTTTTCTATTTTTTTTTATTTAATTATTTTCTTAGAAACAAGAATGAATTTTGTCAACAATAAAATTGAAAACGACTTCCACATTTTGTGGTGTTGTAAAAGAGGCTTTGTTCAATTATAAATTCCTTTCACTTTTAAATGAATAGCTGCTAGAATGAGGGTGGCTGCAAATGAGAAAGCCGAAGCGGAGAAGATATTGCAAATCAAACGAGCTGAGGGAGAGGCCGAGTCCAAGTATCTGTCCGGGCTTGGCATAGCTCGGCAACGTCAAGCCATTGTAGACGGGCTGAGGGACAGCGTGCTGGCTTTCTCTTCAAATGTTCCTGGGACTACATCAAAGGATGTCATGGACATGGTTCTGGTGACTCAATACTTTGACACGATGAAAGAAATTGGTGCATCCTCGAAATCCAACTCCGTTTTCATCCCACATGGACCAGGTGCTGTAAAAGACATTGCTGCACAGATCAGAGATGGCCTACTTCAAGCAAATATCACTCAGTAGTGTATACTTTTTGGAGGGGTGACTTTTCTTTTCTTACTATTTTCTCTGATTCTTCTTCCTTTCCTCTTCTTTGTGAATCAACTACACGTCTAGAAGTTTGAGAGTGTTTTGCAATTTGATATGGTGTGCTTGTGTCGTAAAGTTTGGTTGGGGCGGGTGGGTGACGGTATTGTTTATAATAACAAACGGTATATATGTGTGTATATATATATATATGTGTGTGTGTGTGTGTGTGTGTGTGTGTGTGTGTGTGGGTTCCACTCTGAATCTGTTTGCTATTATGTAACTGTAATCTAGATTCTTTTGAGGACATGATATTCTTGTTCTCTCAGCAAATAGGCTGCAGTCATTTTCCGGAGATCATTTCAATAATAATATAATAAAAAGCCGATGATTTACTTGATCCGAGTAATGTGGGCGTGTTACTTACACGAATCTGAGATTTAATAGATAAAAGGGCAACAAAATGTTTCACTTTTAAGAAAAGAAAAACGTCTCTCCAGTTCCAATAATATATGACAAGACTCTTTGTTGCTGCAACACTACAATAATAATAATAATAATAATAATAATGCGGAACATCATTTAGCTTTCAAAGCAAACATAGGATGCACTGTTTAAACTTTAGATTGCTTCTATCATAATGAGCATGAAGTTTCCATCTAAATAGGGATAGTGTCCTTTACAAGGTATGAACATTGGCATTGGCTTCATTAAAAGCTTAACTAAATACAAAATATAGCTTATTTCTTCCAAACACAGCTGCATTAGATTAGCCAAAAGATAAATTGAAAACTTTGAGCTATAGTAAAATACTCTTTTCCTTCGTATTTGAAGTGTTACTGTTCACCAACCAAATGTATTTTTTATTCCTGTTTAATCCCATAACTGTCTTTTTATTTTTTGTGTGCAGGTACCAATATAGGTAAACAAGGACTTGACATATAGTGATGGAATGAGAGTCATTGAATCTGGCAAGCAATAATTATAGTAAATAAGTAATAGATGATGAGGCCATAGAAGTATGATGTGGGTAATTAGATTGAGAAAAAATATTAGTTGGGAAACAATAATTTAAGTATCAAATTAAATTATTAATGTACATATAGTTAGTGTAATTGCAAAATATGAAAACAAAAATTAAAAAAATTATTATATTATTATTTTGATGAATCCAATGGCTAATCCAATGTAGGGTTATACATAGGGAGGTTTTGGATTTATGGAAAACATATACTTTTCATCAAATTTTGAAGATGGTTTTGATGAAGCCAATGTCAATATTTAGAGCAGTAGAATTGCTTTTTCTATATGCATATGCAAAATCACATCTTTTGAAAATTGATTTTGCATATCAAGAAAAACTTCCACATTAGATTATACATTTTTTAGCCAAATAATAAAAAATTATTATTATTTATTTTTTTCCTAAAATTATTATTTTTATATATTTTGTAATTAGCACTACTGCAAATTCTATCATTTAGCACCCACTATAATTTTTTTTCCTAAACTTCTATCTGTTAGTGGAGAGAGAGAGGGGGGATGAGAGAAATAAAATAAAATTTGGAGAGTAAACAATGTATCTTCAAATTTGTAAAAACATTGTTTATAGTTATGCAAATTTTTAGATATGTATAATCCAATATAACCCAATTTAAGGTCATATTATGCAAATATGTAGATGCATAATTCAATACTAGTGCTCTTAGATGGTATTCTTGAATTGAAGTATACTCGGTATACCTCTTTTTTTCTAAATAAAAGGGGTAGGAGGGGGCAACTGGAAATGATCCCTATTTAGAGGTGACTATAGTAGCATTCTATTTGTTGAGATACACAATGAACATCTTGTTTTCTTTCAAATTATGTAACAAAAAAAGGTGTCTTATATCAAATTTCAAAACAGCAATTAACTTCTCTACATCCCGCCAATGACTATAGTAGCATTTTGTCCCGTTTGGATTGAGAGTTGATCTCAACTCATCTCATCTCATCTATTTATTATAACTTTTCTAAATTTTCATATAAAATATAATAAACAATTTAGTTTTTTTAAATCTCAAAATAATAATAATAAAAAATAATATTCTAATAATATTTTATTCAACTTTAAATTTTCATTTCAACTCATCTCCTTTCAACTCACTATCCAAACCTCACTTAGAATTATAAACACCCCGTCAATGGCTTCTCTATATTCTTTCACATACAGATTCACTAATACACTACAACAAGTAGTGGCTTTTCCCACGAATTCTTTTCCCATGATATACAATCGTGACAAATAGTAAGCTATTGACACGAACATAGTTCGTGGGAAAAAATAAAAGCCTTTTGCCACAAGATCACATTGGCAAGTAAAATTTTGTGGGAAAACAAGTTTTTACCACGAAATTAAGACATTTTGCGACGATTACAAGTCGCCCAAAATAAACTTATCAAAAATATGTTTTTTTTCGTGGGTTATTGGTTTTTGCCACAAGGTTATCAGCTTTTTGCCACGATATTTTATCGCCGCAAATACTCTTAACAAAAATTGTTTTTCTCTCGTGGGTAATTAGTTTTTGCGACGACATTAGTATCTTTTTCGGACGACCTTTTTTTGCCACAAATTGACCAACCTTTTTAATTCTGGGTTATTACTATTTGCGGCGATAAAAACCCGCCACAAATTGTAATTAAAATAAAATTAACTTTGTTGCAGTTGTTTATTGTTCGATGGAATTGTGAAAATTACCTCTTGCAGCGATCTTTTAACTTTAAAAAGGTTCATAAGATTGTTACGGCGACATTAAATCGCCGTGAAAGGTAATTTTGAATTTAAAATATCTCGCGGTCTCCTTCATTTTTCCCTCCCGCCCGATATATCCCTCTCATTTTCCCTGTTTCGCAACGTCCCCCGCCCCGACGGCTTTCTTCCTCTCTCTGCAATCCAGTCAGTCTCTCTCTCTCTCTCACTCACGATGTCGTATCTTTCCCTTCCTCTGTTTCTCTCTCTAAAGTCTGCGTGTGAGTGCACAACGCCGACGGGCTGGAGTTGTTCTGCTCCGCGACCTCTAACCTCCTCGGTCCTGCTCCACCACCACAACCACTGTGCTCTTCATCCTCGTCGGTAGGTCATCTCTCCCCCACCGTCTCTCTCTCTCTCTCATCTCTCTCTCACCCCCCGATCCCCATTCCCAATTTCAGAATTTCGAAGAAAACCCTAGCAGCCGCACACGCATCCCCCCCCTCCAGCAGCAATCCGTCGCATCCCCGCCCCTCCGTCGCACTCTCTCTGTTTCTCTCTCACCCCTGTGCTGTCCAGACCTCCATGGCACCGGCACGGTACTCTCTCTCATTTGATTGTGTTTTTTTTTTTGGAAATTCATTTTGGTGTTGAAATCCATTTTGATTTTCTTATTTGTTCTGTAATTTTTCTATTTCCTGTGTTGAAATCCATGTAATTTTTCTATTTCATTTTTTTTTTCTGTAAGTTTTAGGTTTAGATTTGGATGTTCATATCAAAGGTGCCTAATCTTATAGTATGTATTGAGATGAATTTGTCTGGATGGAAATGTACCGAGATAAGCCCCTTTGATTTTAAATTTTCAATTGTAAAGAAAAGAAGTGATGAAAACGAAGAAAAGATAAATTTTTATAGTATTTTCTTTTGTCTCAGTAATGAAAGGAAGAGAGGAGAAATTAAGTGTAAAAAATAGGGTCCACTAAGGGAGTGTTACACTAACCTAGTGATGAAAACATAGAGAACAGAAACAATAGGGAAAAAGTAAAGGTAAATACTTGATGCTCATGCTTGATCATCCTTGATCACTGTATCTATAATCTATTGTTCAAAATCATGCTTGATCACTATATCTCCCTTTAGTAGTTATGGCATCTCACTTTAATCATGCTTGATCACTATATTTATTATTCAAAATCAGTTGTTGCTATTTTTATTTATTTTTTAAATCTAAATGTTGATTGATTATTGTTACATTTGTTTACTAGTCAAATGTAACAAAAGAAGTATGTAGTTTGTGTCAATATTATTTTTACTCTAATTATCTGGTTGTTTTTTTTATGGAAGTCATCATCCAGTGGTCTTTTAATGATTTGTTATGGATTTGGGATCTGTTTGAATGAGTTGTGATACATGTTATGGATTTGGGATCTATTTGAATGATTTGTGATACATGTATATAATAAGTTGTGTGCAAACCTTTCTTTTCGTTAACATTTCAGAATCAATATTATTCTGATTCCTCTTTCTTTAACTATAGAAATTTAATATCACTGGATAGTTTGGATGTATAAACAGCTGGAGGAGCTTCTTCATGCTTGCACTTCTTGATTATGATTAAATGCTACTACATACTTAAAACTTCCTTTTTTTGTTTGGTTTCTCTTTTGAGGTTTCCATTATAAGGTAAATCATAGTAGGCATTCCAGCTTTATTAATAATGGATCAAGTTATGATTATAGTTTATTGTTCTATGCATATAATATCATTGATTCTTGTTTCTTTTGAGTCAAATCCATTAAATTGTAGTTATATATGGACCTCAAAAGCAAAATGTATTCTTGACAGAAATTGTCGAATAACACTTCTCTTCCAAGTTTGCCATCATCTAACATACTATAGGTCTTCCTAATTTGATAAAGGTCGTGTCACACCCCAGATTCTAGGGTTTTTATTTTTGGAAACCAGGGTGCCCTTTATCAAGGGCTTTTATTTTTAGGAAATTTTCTGATATGGATGTCAAAATATTCCTTGCATTTTTTTGTTAAGTTTGGTAAATCAGTAAAACTAATTTGTATCAGAAAAATAGGAGAAAGTTATTTTAGAAAAGAGAATGAGGACTGCCCGAGGAGGCATTAAGCTGCCAGGAGTCTTTTTTTCTGGAAAAACCAATTTTCATGCAGCCTTTTTCATCCAAGGCAGGGGTGGCCTTGGATGAAGTTACCTTGATCTCCTTTTGCATTTTTTTAATGAAGTTATATTTTTTTAAAAAGGGGCAGAGATAAATGTTTTTTTTTTCTCTTGATGATGTACATGTGATATTAAATGTGTTTAAAAATGTTTTAAGGAAATACAAGGGGAAAAATTTTTAGAGTTTGTTGCTATTAACATATTTGACTCATTCTTATATTAATGTTTTATAATGTCCCAGGTATTATGAGGATGAGTCTGCAGGCCAGAGTCAGTAGAGGACACTTTTTGATCTAGTGAAAGATTGAAATAATTGTTTATAATGCAGGCTTAGGATTTTGATTATACTTATCTATGGCATTATGTAATTAATATTTTTTGTTGTTTCCTTTTTCTTCTAATAATCTCTTCTTTTTTTTTTGTTGTTGCCCTTTTCTCAAGATTTGAAGTTTTATGTCCAAATACTTACAAATTTCTTGGTTTTGGCTTGGATAGACCATCCTCTAGCCTTCTTCCTCATGGTACCACTTCCTTTCCTTTTTCTTTATTTTTATTACAAGGAATGGAATCAATTACTTGTTGAATGTGAATGAGTATTAAAGGAGGTGGTGTAGTAAGTATGTATTGCACCTGTCGGACAAATGAGTGCTTTGAATGGATTGTATGTTGATCTTATAAGCTTGAATGGATTGTATGATTGTGGTTTTGTAGAGCTATGAATTGTAACTTATAAAGATTTGTGGTTGTGTGGTCTATGTGTATAAATTGTATGAACAGTTTCCTCTCTTGGGTTCTAATTAGAAGTTTTTATATTAGCACAACTTTATATGTTTTTTTTAAAATTATTATAAACATGAATTTGGATCTGTAAGGTTTGGATATATTTATTTAGCCTATATTAGACTATTTGTTTTGATTATTTTTGGCTTAGTCTCATTTTTTTATTTTACATTTTTTTTTTCTAAAATCTCTTAGCATTTGCCATGAATGAAACTCGTGGCAAATATTTTTTTTTGGCCAGAAGTGATTATTTCCAGCGATAAGATTTCTCTGTAAATAAGTATTTCTGATGAAATACTTAAAGGAAAATATATATTTCCCAGAAATGTATTTTATCGGAAATAATTTTTTCCCACGAAGACATGTCATGGGTAAACACTTTTTGTCACAATCTCTTTCCATGGAAAATGATGTTATTTCCCACCACAGCACACCAGATGAGACCTTATTTGCCACGAAGAAAAAATGTTTTAACTACCAAGTTAGTTCATGGGAAAAAGAAAGCTTTTCCCATGAATTTGTTGTTTGGTGGAAAAAGAATTTTTCCCCACCAGTTTTATGCCATGGGTCTCCCACCACACAAATTGGTGGGAAACATATCGTTTCCCACAAAGTCTACACTTTTTCTGACCACAGTCCCTCCTGGGAAAAACCAAGATCTGTTGTAGTGATAGCACTCTCGATGGCGTCTCCATTTTCAATTTTAAGTAAAATCATCTTTTACTATTATATATAAAGTATATAGTCTACGTGTGGACATTGATCAGCAACCTACACAAGCTCTCAAAGCTTAAAGTTCCATATATGAGGTATTATGAGATATTTTGATAATACCTCATTACTATTAATTATTTTATTATTACTTTTCACATACTTTTTACTACTATTAACTGTTATTCAATATTCTATCATTACTTTTTCACTACTATTCACAGAATACCCAAGAATATTTTACTACCTAAACACAAATAAGCAAATCTGCTTGAGAATTAGTCGTTTCCACGTTCTTCAGCAAGGGGAGGGAGGTCACCCTTCAAGTGACCCCCGAACTCTCTCTCTCTCTCTCTCACACACACAGAGCAAAGTCTTCAAAGTTCAAACTTGATTTTTTTGCGAAAGAGGAAGGGGAAGACTCGGCTTCCTTCTCCTCCTCCTCCTTCTTTTCCATTTACCTACTTTGTTTATAAAGTTAATTTCACTTTCTTAGTTTTTTTTATTTCCTCCAAGGTTGAAAAAAACAAATGAAAAGTTAGGGCTGGTTTGGTTACTCTCATCTCATCCCATATAATTATTACAAATTTTTTAAATTTTCACACAAAATATAATAAACAATTCAAATTTTATAAATTTCAAAACAAAAATAATATTATAAAAATATTTTATTCGACTTTCAACAAAATATCTCATCTCATCTGAATTACATAACCAAACTTACTCTCTCTCTCTCTCTCTGAGCAAAGTCTTCAAAGTCCAAACCTGGTTTTTTCGCCAAAGAGGAAGGGGAAGACTCGACTTCCTTCTCCTCATTTGTCCTCATCTACCTACTTTGTTTATAAAGTTAGTTTCACTTTCTTAATTGTTTTATTTCCTCTATGGCCGAAAAAAACAAATCTACAATTTTTCGACAACTTTCAAGAGGCATGCGTCTTATGAGAAGGTTCCCACACCACCAATACCTTGGATAGAAGCGGCATTTTTATGAAAATCTCCGTGTGTGACTCTCACGTGCCACCCACAGCCGCACGTGGTCCTCACACGCCTCTTCTACCAGAAGCTTTTCTAGCCACACGTGCTAAACCAACAGATTTGCCACCATCAAATCCTTCAGATGTGATTATCGTGGTTGCATAGAGATAGGCGTGTGGGTTCCATGTGCCATCACAGATTATGGAGTCTACCGGAGTTGGTCTAAACAATAATCCGTCCATTTTCTTCTTTATCTTAATGCTTTTTTTATTACTTTCCTTACTGGTTTTCCTAAATTTTGCTCATGGAGTTTAGAAAAAAATTTGAACCGTTGGCGCCTGACGATCACCACCCCTCTTTAGTCCCTTGGCGATCTCTTTCCGCCACAAACCATGACCCCTATTTTGTTTACTTTTTCCCTCAACACGAGAATCACATGTATTCCTTTATAACAGTGTGGAATCTTGCAAAGACGTATAATACGATGAAGTTAGAATTTTTTATTTGACTTTTTATTATAAGAATTATCCTATTTGGCCACAAGATCGTGAAGACGAGGTTGTGCACTTCCCCAACAAACACTTCAAGATAAATTGCAATTATTACAATCACCATGGCCTTCAATCATGGGACTACAATCTCACTCTCGGATTGTATAAAAATCGCCACTTTATATGGCTCCCCCTTAGTGGGGAAGGGTAGGAATTTATTTGTTTACAATACCAATTTCTTTTTCTTTTCTATAGTACTGTACTAGTTTAGAAATGATGTTTGTCGGAGTCCCCCTACGAGTTATTCATGTATTTTTGTATCCTTTAAATATAATATATCGAGTTTGCTTTATAAAAAAAAAAAAAAGGTGACCTCTGAGCTCATTGGAATCCCAACAAATGCATTGCACGTACTGCACTTAATTTGCTTTCAAAATTGCTTCCTGAGCATGATTGTGTACGTGACCCTCTCATGAATGGTAGAAACATTATTCATAATTAGCAGAGTTTGCTTGGCTTTCCCTCCCCCTTGGCATTCCCAGTTCCGATGGTAACATTATTATGGTTTTGGAATTTCTTGCTAAGTTTAGCCACATATTTGGTAGATCCCTTCAGTTTGTGTGAGGACAAGATACTGATGGCAGAGCCATAAAATCATCTACATGGGTGTCCTCCACATGCACAGTATGGGGAAAGAGTGAGTAATTATTAGTTAGTCTTCCCAAATGTGACAGGTAAATATTAATTAAAATTAATGTTTGTATAATTAATTTTAATTACATGATATCTTAAGATAGGATGAAAATATCACTTTATTCATAATGCAAAATGTGAAACTATCTAACAATTTATTCAAAAATATAAGAAAAATATTTGAAGTCATGTGCACGAACTCTTTTTAAGGAAAAAAATTAAAGACGTGTCTATCTATGAGAAAGATTTATTTGTGTTGGTTTCAGTAGTGGTAAAGTGGAGACCCAACTTGCTTGGCCAGCCGTTTATCATTAAGATTGACCAACAAAGTTTAAAGTACCTTTAGGACCAGAAGGTGGGCACCCTTGTGTAGCAAAAATGGATCACAAAAACTCTTGGAATGACTTCGTGGTTGAATATATATATATATATATAAAAAAGGTACTAAAAATAGGATGGCTGATGCCCTAGCCAGGCTAATCAGTGAAGAAGAGATTTCACTGTCTTTAATATCTTTCCCAACCATGGATTGGGTGGAG
>QEOT01122404.1:3568-24962 GCA_003123785.1 Pterocarya stenoptera | reverse complement strand
TTTTTTTTTTTATTAACACTACCCGTCCCCTCTCTTCAAACAACGCAAAGAAAAAAGGGGGAAATTGTTTATATAGTTTTGATAATACAGTTACTCTTATCAAAGAGTTCACATGGAAAATTCAAAGAGAATATGGAAGAAAGAGTATAGTGCACGGAGCTATGACCGAGAAAACGTTCTCCATTCAATGCATTCATATTCCTTTCCTGTCCTTTTCCTATCCTTTTCCAGATCCAGCATGTAAAAGCAAACCCACAGCTGTTTCCATTTATGTTCCGAAAATTTTCGGAACCAAATAATTATTTGTTACCACTTTTATGGAAAATCCAACAGCACAAAACATAAAGATGCCATACTTCGATTACTAATATAACTTTTTCTATTTCCCCCTATTTTCTCAGCGACCAAACATTGGAGTAAGCAAAGAAAAGAACAAGAAAAATTATCAAAATCCCGAAACTTTTTAACTTCGAATGTTAGATAGAAAATCAGAACTTTCAAACTCACTGAAACAAGGTCTTTCTTTTGCCTCATTTACTCAGCAAGCAAACAGCGGATACCTCAGATTACAAAACAAAAACCACTCATAAAAGTACACATTGATAGTAAGAAAAGGCCCTTCCAACAAATTAGCTCAGATTAAGTTCAAAACCAACAAACAAATGCAGATCAACCAAACCCAGAAAGGGTAGGAAGCCAAGCTAGAGAGAAATAGAAGAAAAGAGTACCATTAAAGCGCAGGACTTCTGGGTTTTGCAGTACTCTTCAAGTTGTTGAGCTTCCTGAGAGAAATTCTGGAAGTAAGGGAACAAAATCTCAGTGTCTGCATACATTTCTCCAAGAGTCGAAGCTTCAAACAGAAACAGAGCTTTTACAGAGAAGAAGCTTGTTACTCCCCCCAAGAAATCAGAGCATAAACAGAGTAACACAAAAGAAGGGAACACACTAAACAAGAGCAGCCAAAATGGTTGGGTACTTGCTTGGTTTGTTCAATGGGTGGCTTTCAATTTAGGAGCAAGGCGAAAGAATTTATATATATGATAAATGGGAGGTGATGAGGTAAATAAAAGAAAATCGAGTAAGGACAAACTAGGAAAAAGGACAATCATTATCATAATGCACTGTCCCACTTCAATGTCTGTCTCTTATCAATTTTTTTTTTTTTAAATTTTAAAATAGTATTTATTGGTCTTTTATTTTTTTGGTATTCTAAGATGTATACTCCTATTGTTGTAACAGATGAATTGCACCAAACCAAAATCTGTGGAGATGTTCGTGGTCGGGACTGCACACTCATCATCAGTGACAACAGTCATCACTGCAGGGATGGAGGCGCGTTGGACACTATTACATTTTTTTTTCTCCTTTTTTCCAGATATCTTAAACATCAAATAAATAATCCAGTAATTTTTATCTCTCTTTTTTTTTTTTTGAAAAAATAAAATTAAAAATACAACTTTTGTACGTGCCATTTTTTCAAATTTTAATGAAAAGATATTTAATTGATATTTTTTTTCCAAATTTGGACTTTTCTTTGATAAAAGTTAAAAAATTTTAAAGTTTTCATTGAAGAAAAGTCAAAAGTACGAAAGAAAGAATGAAAGTAATTTTTATGGGAACTGAATATATATGATTATTCCTAATTGGTATGATCAATTGATTTTCGATAATTTAGATTTCGTTTGGACAGTAAGTTAAGATGAAATAAATTAAGATAAAAATAAAATAAAATATTATTAAAATATTATTTTTTAATATTATTATTATTTTAAAATTTTAAAAAATTAAATTATTTGTTATATTTTATGTTGTAATTTAAAAAAAATATAATAATGAGATGAAATGAAATACTTCTTATATCCAAACCGAGTTATTTATGAATTTAGAGTGTTGCCCGATAGTATCAACGTGACTAATCGATTAGGACATAAGCATCATATGTACATACATCTTTTATTTTATTTTTCTTTTTAGGGTTTCTCAATGCTTCTCTAATGCCTTCGACATCTTTTATTATTTTTTTAAATCTCTACGGGCCTCTCTATATATCTAGTTCCCATGTAAACCCTAGCAAATTGATCGCTTTCGAAGGATAATTAATTTTACGTACGTTCGAGTTTATGTACTAAATTGCGATCACATAGGTTTAGTTGATTCTTGATCCTAATCGAGGTATGAGGAGAACTACATGCACTACGTTAAAAGGTCATTTATTATCCGTCCAAACCTTACCAACTTAGTTGGATTGCTAAGATGTCATAAATATATAAATATATATAATATATATCGGGAGATTTTGTAGTAAAAACACATCTATATATAGACAAAAGAAATTATATTTTCACCTATATATATATAGGTTGAAATTTGGATCAGATATATATAACCCATATATGTGTGTGTGTGTAGTACTTTAATATCCGGCCATTAATTACTAATAAACCTGCAGGTAAGGTCTCCATCCGGTGGCGTCCAATATTCCACAAGTTGTGTCTAGAATTGTTGACATTTTTTTCTTGTTTCTGAAGGCCAAATTAATAGGATACTAATTTTTTCCCAAATTCCCAATTAATTAAAATTGTCATGCAATATTATTAATATTTTTTTATGGGAAATTGATTTTATTAATTCATCAGAGAAAAGTTACATCCATGACTAGGATACATATAGGAAAATTCTCAAATCATAAATCAACTACTGTATTTGGAACTCCACTAGTATACAAATTCCTTTATGACTGATATGGTCTTAATTACTGTTGTAATCCTCTACAGATAAACTGTCTAAGAGACAGCACTCTGCCTAAAACAGAGACTCATACCCCACCCTCCATAGGAGGAGAGAACTTAACCTCTACGGACAAAATGTCCAAGAGATGATCATTTAAAAAAAAAAAAAAAAAAAACTAAACAAAAGGAAACAAAAATGAAAGCAAAAACATAGATGTGAAAATGATGAATTACAGTTTAAATATATTCCGGTAGATTTCGAAATCAGCCGTAAAAGTCAAATCTAAATGATCTAATCTGGTGATCCGCCACTATCTTTTTAACGATCGGCCTAGGAAACATTTAGCTTGTGTTGCTCGTGCCTCACAAGAGGTGCTGGAGAACTGTAGATCCGTCTTTTCAGCCTTGAAGAAAACAAAATAAATTAAGAAAATAAGATAAACGAGGGAAAGAGAGGGAGAAGAGGAGGGAAGGAGGGATATTGGAGATAAGAGAGAAAGAGAGGGGGAAAGGAAGAGAAAGGAGGGATAGAGAAATGAGGGAAGGAGAGGGGGAAGGAGAAAAGAGGAGGTGGAAGCCACTCCTCCTATTCCTCTAGCGATTTGGAGGATTTCTGGGAGAGTTTGAGAGAAAGAGTGTCGGTACTAGGGTTTCTCAAATCTCAAAAATCTCAATCACAATATTATTAATATTACTGATACAACAACCCCTTGAAAAATAATAGGAAATGATAACCCAAACTTCCTGATCATAGATCTTTGCTGACTAAATGAGAAAAAAAGAAGAAGAAGAGGATATAATCTATATTAATTAGTAAAACTTGCCGACGCGGGTGTTTAGTCATTTCATTTGTTATTCTAATCCATATTAATTAAAATGTAACTATCAAACTATATTATATATTTTGTACTATGTGGATAAATATACTATAAATCCATCTATTTTCAATACAATCGAGAGGAACAGCTTATTCCATAGGTCATGATATATATATATATATAAAATAATGATACGTACAATTTTTTAGATGATTATTTTTTGAAAAAATCTAGTACTGGCTGGGGTCTTGAAAACTAATATAATATAGCACTGATCATGATTAAACAGTTGAAAAGAACTTCGAAAGATGGAGATCGAGCACCGAATTAATCTGATCCCCTAAAGCATTAATTGTGTTAAGTACTGTTAACCATCATAATTATTATAAGCCGAATATATAGGTCGATCGATCAAAGTTATTGAAAAAAAAAATGGATGTCTATTCAAAGGCCTAATCAGCTTTTGCTGATTTCTAATAAAAAACATGCATGTAATTAGTATATATCCTATTTCATGTATGTATATAAAATGATTAAAATATTTAATATTAAGTAAAAAATAATGTGAACCATTATCATTATGGAGTCCAAGGTATTGACCCCTACACCATCATATATAGAGTCTAGGGATGCAACATTCGTTGAAGATAGTCCATTAATTAGGTCACCTGTAGCGGCAATCCAACCTTTTTGACTAGAGATCCCAAGAAGAAAATTTAATGGGAAGAACAAATAATTTGAGTGACTGGATAACACTATTCAAATATTGTTATAGGTCCATCTCTAGGGTGTGAGTGCTACAAATGCAATGGTAAAGAAAAAGCAAAATGTTTTGAATGAGTCAAAAACCAAGGCAAAATATTAAATTGTAGGTACCCTTGAAGAACTCACTTATGTGAGTGTGACTGTGAGGCCATAGTCTATGGTAATTAGGCTATTTCCTAGAGCACTCATGAATCTAAGATACGGTGCATGACCTATATGCACCATCGTGAAAAAAACCTGATATATGTTGTATTATGTATGCGGTGTGGAGAAGCTTACGTTAAAAGATTCTGATTTAAGACTTGGTTCACCATGGATATTTTAGAAGGAAAACACTAACACTAGGTAAACATTCAAAGCCACAAGTTACCTCTATTGATGCATAGTACTTAGTCCAAAGAAAATTGTCCTATTTTATATGTCTTTTAAAGTATTTTAATCAGGTGGCAGATTGTTGGTTTTTACATTTAAAAATGATTAAAATATTTAATTTTAAGTAAAAAATAATGTGAGTCATTACTATTGTTCAATGTATCGATTCGGTTGTCTAGATTTAAATGAATAGGTGTCATGTTGACTTGAACCAATGCATGCCTCTTGGAGAAAGAAGCCTTAATCTCTTGCCAATCAAACAAAGGGTTGTGTCCTTTGGTGAATAAGAAATATTTTTAATGTATTATCTAATATTTGAGAAGTTGTGACTTTTCACAAGTATCATTTCATTTATATGTTGTGACTTTTCACAAGTACCATTTCATTTATATAAGTTGTGACTTTTCATAAGTATCATTTCATTCTATTTGTAACTTTTCAAAAGTGCTCTTTCATTCTGTATAAATAGGGAACCCCACCTATAAATTTACTCACTTAAAATTCTCTACAAAATAATTAGAGAAATACTTCCTTATTTTTGCATTTTTTTTTGGCTATTTTACATCGGGTTCAAGGATCTCCTTTTGTGTATACCGACAATGAGATTAACTTTGGGAATGGCGGAATCTATTATAAGGAAAGCGTCCATTACAACGTGTCTCAACATTAAATTATCTCTTTCTAATTTTTTCTTATTATTTTACATATTCTCTAATTTACAAAGTGTAATTTGCACATAGATCATTTATTATTCAAAATATTCCCAACAATAACTCTATAATTAAGATCATATCTAATTTGTTCGTGCCCAAAATCAACGTCCTTAATCAATTTGCCATGATATATATATATACATGTATATATATATATACACACATGACAAATGTATGTATATTATATGTATGTATTTCAATGAAAGAATAATATGATATCAGCCCCCATTAATCCCTCTTGATCTCCTTTCAAGTTAACTCTAGCTAGCTAGCATGCAGATAGTGACGAGTAGAACCATCACGACTCAACAGATCATCGATGGAGGTGTACGCGCGGCAATGGGTTGCATGGGTTTATCTTTGTTATAAAGAACATATATGCATGAATAAAATAAATAAAATACAGAAGATAAAATATGTGTACGTACGTATTAGCTGTAAAAGGAAGAAAGAAAGATATAGATTCTGTCCACCAATATGATGATCAAATTATTCAAATTCTCTGTCAATGTGGAGAGGGCTATTCCTCCACATTGCTATTGGGTTTTAAGAAACAATATATATTTTCAAGTGTCAACCTAACTTTTTTCCCTTTCTCAAACTCAAAGCATAAAGGAAAGAATAAATCTTTTCCATAAAATGAAGTAGTGGAAGAGGAGGAGAAGAAGAAGAAGTTGAAGTAAACCCTTTCGTAAGCATTAAGAGCTAGGCACGTACGTATAATAAGTGCAAGAAAGACGAATTTCTAGTAATTCGGTCCAAGAGATTCAATCTTTCTAATCACACATTCCTTTTATTTATATATATATATATAAATTAGGTGAAAATGAATATTTAGTTTTCCCTATATATATCCTCCTCCTCATACTTAATTTTTTGTTCTAATGTATAAACCAAATTAAATAGCAAAAAAAAAAAGCTCACCTCCTTTTCTCGACAAGAATACTAGCTAGCTAGTGTGCGCACACACATATATTCCCACACACGATATGAGTAATTCTAGTTTACAGTCGGTGTATAGAGCACAACATCCACCTCACTTAAGATGGTAAGATTTGACTTGTAAAATTTAAATTTTAAAATTTCTCTTCCAAATCAAATTATATATATCACGTAAGCACTTTATTAGAAGTGTTGTATGCATCATCTTATAAATAAAATTTTTGATACAATAATCGGTTTAAAAAGTTTCTTGAAAAAACTATTTGTTTCTTCTTCTTCTTATTTGTTTTATGGGAAAAAAAAGGGGGGCGGAGTGGTCCGGAAAGGGGATTGGGGGACTTGGTATATAACGACATCTCGAGAGGAATGTGAACGAAAAACCCAAATAGGAAAACCCACCAAAGGTTTCCTTTTCACGAGCAGCAGTATATTTTAATTATTGTTGAGGTCAAATAGCTTTCAAGTTTGAAAGAAAATACTCACCATGCAGAAGAATATATACATGGAGTTGAGCTGTAAAGCAAGCAACAAAGGCTGACAGAATTTTAACCATATATAAGATCAGATCACCTCAAATAAGAAAGTATATATATAAAGAAATGATCTTTATTGTCATAAAATACGGAAGCGACATCACATATTTTTAAACAAAAAAAAGTATGTAAATAATATTTTTAATAATATTTTTTTAAAATAAATGTGCAGCATTTATATAATTTACTTAACATTATTGATATTATATATGTATATATATACATGTATATATGCTGCCCCGCTCACTTTCCTTTTGAGCAAATGAGGAGTTAGCTGGTATGTACAGTACTACTCTCGTGAAGACGTACTACACAAAAACCTTAAATTCCCACATTAGGAAAAAAGAAAAGAAAAGAAATTGTAAAAGGGAAGCTCCCAGGAACTTCCATATTTATATATATTATATACATTAATTAAATTCATTTTTGATGTCCATGTCGATAGGAAATAGATTGATCCCCCATTATAAGTTGTCTACACGTGGCGGATTACAGCCGCAACACTTGGCGGCCGAATTTATGTAGTAGAATTTAGCAGACAAGGAAGGGGAAAAAGACAGTCTTTAATTTAGTTTTTGCAGAGTATCATGGGAAATCATTGAGGCTGCGCGCCATGCACATAGGTGGGTCGGCAGGCATGGTGGCCAATTAATTCATTAATCTTATTCATTAATCTTTTTTGGCCTTTAATTAGTGATCATGAGGAATATCATGTGAATCTTTTAATTAAAGTGTTTGATAATTTTGTACTAATTATAAGCATTATGACGGCTCGTATATTCATTCATGTAATATCATTACAAAAAAATGAATATTTGTAATAAATTATTTATGAAGAGAATGACTATTTACGATGAAAATAAATTTATTTTAACAAGAAATAATTATTTTCATAAAAAATAACTGACCACTAATAAACAGTTTTTTTTAGAGCAAATGAAAAAGAAGAATTTGAATTTGAAAACCCAACTTCGCACTTATAAATTAGTTGACTATATATATATAAAAGGAAATTATTTTGTTAATGGAGGAGATTAAGTGAATTTAGTCATTCCTTAATTTACAAGTTTTGCATCTGAATAACAATTAATTCTATGTCCCCCATTCCTTTATTTTCTTACAAAGAAAAAGCATGCATGCATGTGCGGTACTGTGCAGTACTTCCCCCATCGGCCAATCGACTTTGTCCATTAATTTAGGTTCTAAATTATTTTTTTTTTTAAAAAAAAAGAACTTTTGAACATGAATATTGATATACGTTAATTCTTAATTTCCAATTTGGGTTTCCAAATATTCTCTTTTAATGGATTCAAGGAACTTTTGGCCATGGATCGAAGCTTAGAAATGTGGAGATCAGAGATCACAAAAAAAAAAAAATAAATAAAAAATAAATAAAAAAAAAAGAAGAAGGAAAGAAAGAGAGAAGAAGAAGAAAGAAAGAGAGAGAAGAAGAAAAAACAACGTGGGAAAGTGATGTGCTAAAAAACAAGGAAAAGAAATAAAAAAAGAACAGCTGGAGTGGATTGTCTCATAGTGTTTGTCTTCTTAGATGAATTCTGATTGGAATTGCTTTGGTAAATGGGTCCCTCTTGCACCCCCTTATTTGGCCCAAACTTGAGGTCTCTTTTTGGATTCTTTTGGAGGTAAACTCGAAATGATGTGTGAGAGAGAAGGGTTTTGAGAGTGGCGTTTTAACCAGTTGACATTGACAAAAGCAAGGGCTGCCACTCATTATCTTCTCCTGCAGCTCTATCGATCATGTAAACAGCAAATCTCAAAGCGATGCAGGATCCTTCCATATATAAAACCAATTAAGCTTTAATATATATATTAGTAGTTTCGAATAATTTTTGATGCTTACTTTACGTATGCATGTCATAATTAATATTCCAAACGTTTTCCCACTTCCCTGTATTACTCGTAGTGGGCAAAAAGCAAGGGAGAAAGTAATTTGAAAGCCTAGTTAATTGAATTTGCAACTACGTACTTAGAAAAGTACTAGCTCGATCGAGAGAAATTAATGGAGAAAGTACGTAGTACCTCCTAAACCCTACTCTTACTCCTTTTGTCATTCAAACTTGGTAGCAAGCTGATCTCTAGCTCCTACCTGTATTTTCCTGATCTAATTCTGCAACAGGAACGAGATTATTAACCTGGGAACAATGGTTGATTCATGTGAGTATATATATATATATATTTATATAACATTACCTAATCTTTTTACAACAAGCAAAAGCTGCATGAAATGAGGTTTGAGTTTTACGGTTGGCAACTTGGCATGTAGTGCATATGACAGATAATAAAATTGGCAGCCAATGAATTACCAGTTTTGCATGCGGTGGCCAGGGTTGAGTAGTATACTGACATAAAAACTGGACAGCCGAGAATTTTTGCTAAATAATTTTTCATTTTTTCAGGAAAAAATGAAAACATCGATCGCATCTTTAACAATATATGAATGCAATGGAAAAATTCGTAAAATGGACAGGTAGTAGTATTCATGATGGAATCACTATCCAATAGAATGTTGAGTGGCTTAGTGGAGGAGAAAACAAAGGTAAGGTGATTTGACATATCATGCTTCTACAAACGTTCAATGTCTAATCATATTAATTAATTTTTTTTGTCTATGATTTATTAGTAAAATAAATAAATTATATTAAGAAATAGACACATTAATTAGTATTACTTTTCTTGGTATAAAAATTCTGTATCTTTCATTTCAGGGTATCGCAAGCTAGCTAGCTAGCTTTTCCAGCTGCTAGAACAGCTCTTTTTTGGTCTTATTCATGGTCCATGAACCACTTTCACACCAAACCCATTAATGTTTCTATATGCGTACTAGAGCTGGCTAGCCGAATCCTTGGTTTATATTAAAGGACAAATCCTTTTCCAGCCACATTAGTCAGGTCAAAATCCCATCCCATCAAGTTCGTCAAAACAAGACAAAGTTTTCATGTGTAGTAAGAACTACGTACTGCATGCGTTATCTATTTTAAATCCATCGATCCATTTAAAAATATAAAATAATCATATGATCAATATGATTGTGTTTAGCTATCTAGAGATGATCATCCTAATATCTATAAATTATACATATGCACAAATATATATTAAGATAGATGATCATGGCAAGTTTAAAACAATTGGTCCCTATCATATACATATATATATATATAAAATATCATATGTGGAGTACTCGAGTGTTATTTAATTTATTTATCGAAGATCACTTGCTTTCAGAGACGGATCCCAAAAACAACCCAGATATATATAGATTAGCTAGGGGCAGGGCTAGTTTGGGCCCCAGAAGATGATCATCCCTAATCATCCCGTTCTTGATTACAAGAATTTCTTGTCAATAATTTTATATAGTGCATATTATCTCGATCGATCGTTTTGATTCTTTGCGGTCCATCAAGAAAAATAAGAAACAAAGTACATGACTTGATCTAACTCTATCTCAAACATGATATATGGAAGAAAATTATAAACAACTGCATGCACTAAAGTAGCAATATTAATTCATTTACGCTTAACCCAAAGCTCTGAACTTGGGCATGCATGCATGGAGCTGCATCCAATATATATAAATATATATATATATATAAATATATGGAGGTATTAGGACTGGTCTAATGCGGATCGGTGGAGATCATCCACTTTTACTTAATTACAGATATATATGAAGATTAAGGGTCAAGTAACATGGGCCGGATGCACATATACATGCATGGCATATATATATATATGATGCATGCATGCATGCATCATGTCCACCTTAATTAATTGGCAATATAATTTAGTGTCAGCATTCATGGATCGACCTGCTTTAATATATATATATATATGGTTTGAGATGACTAATTACCATCCAGATGATGAATTGAATATATATTTATTATATATTTCATGCTCTTAATTAAGATAGACCTTGTTTGGGAAATGTACATCAATAGCCAAAATCTTATGAATTGTCAACATATGGTGTTGTCCTTATATGCATTGATCAGTACCAGACCATGCGTGGGATAAGATATGATCATTTCACACAATTTTCTCTTTTGGACGTTTTGAAGGTGACAAATTTAAATGTCTCCATGTTTAACTAGCGTGTCATAATTATATACTAGAACAGTTGATCATCTATATTTTGCAATTAATTAATTAATTAATTTTGTCATAAAAATTTCTTAGTAAAAAAGGGAAAGAACTTTCGAATTTAGGTTAGGTTAGGGTCCCTGCACTACTTACTAATTAATCATCGCATACAAGTTCACATAAGCAGTTTTCCTTTTATTTTCTAAGCAAGCAAACATATATTATATTGGCTTTAGAAATATATATTTTTGTAATATATACAGTATTATGTTATATGATTTTATAATTTAATATTTTTTTATTTTACGTAAACATCTCGTGCCGTACCAAACAAAAATTAATGCTGCATTACAGGAAATTAGAAGGAAGGTGCATGCATGCGCATTGCGCGCTGTTAAGAACTGCTTTGTTGAGTTAAAGACGGAGTGGTGAATTATTTATAAGATCTAAAGTACTGTTTGAGAGGAAGAAATCTTATCCTCTTTATAATAATTTTAATAAATTTTAATTATAATATTGACTTAATTATTGTTATCTAAGAAATATCAACTCAGATGTACAGTCTGATATCAGAGCATATCCCTATGAATAAAATCTAAATAGTGTCACATCTTAATTCTAAATTTAAGTCAAGTCTAGCTAATATCTAAATATCAAAATCTCAAATTATTAAACTCATCTCAATTCAAAATATCTTTACACGTGATGACTACAACCTTTATCAATTTAATATTTCTTTACACGTGGTACCCACAACTTTTTTTAATTTTCCATAAATATATCTAAACTCATCTTAATATCTAAATATATTTAAACTCATTTTAGGTGAATATCAAAAAATTCATTCTACGATCTTAATTCACTACTATTCATATAAAACTCAACTCAATTTAATATCCGAACGCAGCGTAAAGACTTCCAAACGCAGCCTAAAGACTGTTTTCTTTTTTTATTTTTTCTTTTGCTTGTTTCATTTTCACAGATAGACCCGAATGCGACAGTACTAATAAAGCTGTCTATGAACCAGTGGCTGAAATTGAATCTCACTCACAGAATTACCTAAAGTAGAAAAAAGTTCAAGGCTACTTGAAAAGCTCCTAAGTATACAATTAAATATACAACTTTACTATTTATTATCTTCATACATCATACATGATCACACATTACACTTATTTTTATTTTTTAAAAAAAATTTTAAACTTTTTTTTAGTTTTATTCTTTCGAAACTAATTAAGTTCTTCTACTCATTATTCATACACAACACATTTGATACAAGAAAAAAAAAATTATGTGTAATGTGTGGCGTGGATCAGATGGTGAGTAAAAAAGTTTTTAAACAGGAGAGTTGGAAACAACAAAAATCATGTTACGCCAATAAAATAAGATCTTAGTGCGCATAAGGCTAATAATGCACACTTCTAATCCAAGATCAGTCCCAGAAAAATCCTAGAATATGCTGATCAGCACGTTCCTATCATATATACATATATAGCAGATCAATGATTTCAGGTCATGACTAAGATGATGATGATTGTGGCCGGATACCTTCCTAGATTAGCTTTTCCCGGCCCTATTATATCACCTTCTCAATTATAATGATCATAAAACTTGCTTGAAATTCTATAACTATTTTCTTATAATGACCAATCCTTTGCTAGAATTGCTGGTGCTGATCTGCAAGCTGATCATTACTCTTTTCGCAGTCAATGTAAAAATCTTGCATGGGACCAGAGAGAAAGAGCTCTAGCTAGAGCTAGCACTGTCACAACTCTCCATTAATTGCAAAATATAATCATATAAGAATTTCATAGCATATTCAAAGTCCGGCATCACATATGATATTTGCAAGTCGTGTATTTATTGAAACACGAAATAAATTAATTATAATGTACGTAGAAACTTATCGCGTGAAATAATGGACAAACACTACAAAAAAAATAAAAAAGAAGCATTTGGGACAAATTATTTGCAACGAGAATGACAAATATTTGAGATAAAAATAGACTCATTTTAACTAGAAATAATCATTTTCATATGAAATAGCTGACAACAAATAATCAGTTTTCTTATAGTTAAACTTGGATGATCATATTAAAATATTTGAAACAATCAATCAAGAGTAAGTTTGTTGGAGGTCTCGTTCTGTATAGGATAAGTGTTGGGTCCTTGGCTTTCTGCTGTACATGTTGATCTTTCTTTTACATTTAATTCCTCATCTATCTTCCACTTTCTTTCTTACTTTTTGCTTAGTCTGTCTTTCCCCCATTGTCTTACTGTCGAATTCTTTTTCGTTTCATCCAAAAGCAGTGTTATGTACTGAAATCTCAAAATGCAACATCAGTTTATGTATGTGCAGTACAAGTTGTGAGTTAGGTTAAGATTTTAAGTCCATCTCTTTTAAGGCTAAAGAAAAAGTAGGCTCTAGAATTAGGCTGATGCAAAACAGGAGTCGTCATTTTCTTGGCTTTGAGCTAAATGGTATGGATCGACCTGCACCAGAACAAGACAATTGGGGTGTGCCCCAGCTGAACCCACCACCTTTTTATGGAGAAGAGAGTGTGAGAGTGACTCACGTGTCATTTGTAGGCACGTGTCAGAGATTGGTTCCATTATGCAGATCAGAAGTGAAAGGTGTTTTTGTCGAATGCATTCTTGTCGTTGGGGATTCCTACTTATTAAGAGACAGACACCCAGCTACAGTGCCACACAATTGAATGGACCATTTTCGGAGACAATATGGCCGGGGAAATGATTTTGCAATAGCAACATGATGGGTAAATTATGGCCTATAATATTATTTTATTTGGTCACCTGCAAATGAACAAAGTGCACTGTCTTTCAGCAGCACAGCACCTAACTTTCAGAGCATTGCCAAAGAATATGATGATATTATGATCTTCTGCACATAAACGCACTAAGGACCGGGATTTTTCAATGCCAAACTCGAACAACTACCCCACATTCTTGAATATTATAAACCACCTTCTTGTCAAGAAACAGAAAAGGAAATAAGACCAAAATGGCAAAAAGGATGTACATGGCAACCAACTACTTTTGGGTCCAAAATGTAATATGTTTTATATTAATTTGTTATCTTATAATAAGTGTAGATCAGTTGTCCTAGCTAATAATTAATCTGTAATATCATATTAGTATAGAGTTCAGGCCAGATTTTGGCAACATCCATCTTATTCGTAACTCTAATTACTCGATTCTTCCTCTCTTAAAAGCTAATTAAAATTGCTAGAGAAGATTGGTGTCGGGAGGCAAGACTGGGCAACTAAACCTCGTTTGTTTTTGTAAATAAGATAAGATGAGTTGAAATTAAAATTAAAAGTTGAATAAAATATTATTAGAATATATTTTTTTAATATTATTTTTGTTTTTAAATTTGAAAAAATTGAATTGTTTATTTTATTTTATATAAAAATTTGAGAAAGTTGTAATGATCAGATGAGATGATATGAGTTGAAAAGTTTCTTAAAAACAGTCGAGGCTAAAAATCAGGCCTGGGCTTGTCGAAAGTTTGAAAATGAACCCTGTGCCCAATCTTACAAGCCTAATCTTCTAGGCCATCCACAGGCTTAACCGTCAACGTTACGGATCCTGTAATGAACCCAATTATCTTGGGCTTTCTTGATGGGCCTCTTAATATTCCTTGGGCCTAGTTCATTTAGGATAATAGTTTCTTTACCATACGACTTAATTTAACTCTTTTTAATTACTTAGAGAGTTGGCCTGGCTCATGGCCTTAGCGTTTGGTCTGGCCTGTAGCTTTCATATTTTCCTAAATGGTTGCCTGATAATATATACCTAGGAGGAGGAAAGAGTGCGACTGATCTGGAAATACTTGTAAGCTTTGGATATTGTTCTTTTGGAAGATTTGGAGTTCCTCGAATACCCAATTTATCTGTAGGAATCTTTGAATGAGTGAAGTTATTTCTATTTCCATTTTATAGTTCTGCTCTTACTATTTACATTACTGTATTACATTTTCCATTTACAAAAGGGGTTCATTACAGATCCCATCTTAGTAGCAAGCATCTCTACTTTCGTGTCTTAAAAATCTTAAGGTCTGAACATGAACACAAACTTCTACCGTCCGATCAACATCTAAACTTGGCCCTCTCTTTTCAAGTAAATTGATTCATGTGAGGAAAAAATGTTAGTAGGTCTGAATAATTGGCCCTATCTTTTCCTGTTTTCAATCCACGACCATGAGGCTCAGAATCACAAGCTCCAAAGCGAGGCCGTACCAGTTCTAAAATTTCAATACCTCCACGACTCCAAGAACAGAAAGGACATCCTAGGTTGCTCAGGACAATAAAAAAAAAAAAAAAAGGGATATCGAAGGCGGCATATGCCAAGAACGGTGGGACGTGCCAAATGAGAAACCGATAAATTATCCCATAATTCACTTTGTACCAATAGAGCAAAAAGAAAGATCAAATTCCTTTACATCTTGTAAGAAACTATCCGACTCCATGACTTAACCAAAAAAGCACCAACATATAACTGAGAAGAGCCAGAGTAAATTACAGGTCAACCAAAAAAAGGGATCGGTAACCGAAACAACCCCATTTATGCTATCTTTGCCCTTGAAAAGTCCATCTCTGGATGCTGCAGCACATCAGATTAGTTATCAGAGCCTTAACAAATTTACTATTGAGAGGAATTTAACATAACTGAGTATGCTAGCTTAAAGTATTTACCTCAGCCATGAATTTCTTCAGAATATCCTGTTTCTGCATTTCATCGCTAGTTGGGAGGCCCATAGACTTCTGCCTCTGATCGAACTGGACAAAAAGCACAAGAAATTCCAGGATCACAAACCAATCATCAAGAGCAAAACATGGGCACCAACCAGGAATTTTGCAAATGAGGGGCAGAACATGAAGATAAAAGTGTCTCAATGCAAGAGCAAACAGAGCGCCCAACTTCCGGAGCACCAGAAAATTCCAAGTCTTTACCTCAAGCAAGGGCAGCTAGAGCTAGATTATATAGCACCCTATAATTTGCTTCCCCAAGAAATAGTTCCAGAAACTCTATAAAAGCCAGATAATAACTTGAGCACCTAGGTTTTCCTCGGAACATATTTTATATGATATTCCACATTCCTCAACTCAATGCACCAACAATAATCTGATACCCTTGATAAAAAATCCGGAATCTTTACATAAAAAACCATACCCACTATTACCTGTAAACAACCGGGGCTAGGCCAGAACATACACTAAGAACACATTGAATTCCCCTACCCAAGGTACCACCAATTAATTTGATACCTAAATCATTACTCTGTCCAAACGAAATACCACAAATCGAAATTGGAACAAATTAAGTTTTTATAGATTACACTTGTCTCCCTCAAACTACTACCACTTTTGCCATATGCTTTAGCCATATGATTACCAAACTATCAAAGTTTTCTTTTTATAAGTTTTATTTATTTATTTATTTATAACTATGGGTGTTTGGGCTAGCTTGCCCGCACCTTGACTAATCCCATGGGGCCCTAAAGTTATCAACCAGGTAAACCTCCAGTGATCCTAAGGGGACTCGAACTGGTGACCATTGGGAAGAAAACCCAAGGCTGGACCAGCTAAGCTTCCCCCTCAAAGTTTTTTTTATAAGTAAGAATCTTTATTAAATCAAATGAAACTTCTTTTGGATAAAGTGTTAAATCGAATGAAACTAGGCAATACCCATGTACACATAAAGTATACAAAATGAGGCACCTAATTACAAACTATCAAAGTTGTCACTTTATTCCCAAACTTCACAATTTACCCTCGTTAAGATCTTAGCGTATGATTGAGCAAAAATAGGGGACGTGGCACAATAGTAAGAGTTGGATCCATCATTCATTTTTTTTTTATGACAGGGGGAATCACCCCATGGTAGAGCCCTAAGGACTCACCCATGGAACCTAAACCCTTGGGGAGACTAGCACAGCAACCCACCATCATAGCCTCTCACTTAAAATCGCAATTTGATCCCAGGGGGAATCGAACCTGTGACACAGGCTCATGCACACAAGTTTGCCCTTACCACTTGGGCTACCCGTGGGTGGGTAGATCCATCAATCATTAACATTAAGACCTTAACACAGTTTATTTTTCAGTATTCATAACACTAAGATCTTAACAGGGGGGTAAATTGCAAAGTTTTCGAATAAAGTGACAACTTTTACAGTCTTGTGATTTATGGCAAAAGTAGTAGTGTTGTTTTGAGGGGGTAAAGTGTGTTTTTCACAATTTTTTTTTATTGCAAATTCAATAAAAATACTTATATAGGTATTTAAAAACCCAAATGAATTCATTTAAACTCCTTTTAGTAACCATCATTTGGGTGACTGACTGCAAACATGCCAACACACTTGCAAAAAAAAGTAATAAGGAAATGACAGCCAATGGCTAAAGAAGTAATAAAGCATCACTGATTTACCATCATCTTTTCGACAGTCTGCCGTGTCTCTGGATCCAGGTCAGATAGCTTGCTGGACTCAGGTTCAACTTTCTGAGTATCAACTTCAGGATCACCTTTCACCACAGATTTCCACCACTCCATTTGGTTGTGCTTGGTCAAAAGGATAGATATGACATTCTGATCCTCTGTAACAAGGGAATTTATTTAACTACTTGGAAATTTATTTCATGGATGTTAAGCAACAGTAAAAAATGCAGGACTAAACTCTGTCAAAACACACACATGCATGCAAATGATATTATCTTTCTAAACCATTAATTGTCATTTTTTTGCGCTAATACCAAGAAATTCCCACCAGTATCTTGCATTCGTGCATTTCCTCAACTTGCAATTATTCTAAGTAGACTAATCAAATTATAATTCTCAACTCGTTCATGCACGTATGTGAATGATAACATACGGTACCTATGCTCCAATAGCAATCATCAGGCTTGATAGGCTGATAAAGCTCCCCCTGCAAGCATTCCAAGTAATGAGCCAAAGCAAAAATAAGCTGAATGCAGCATATTAGAAAGAAACAGCGTATCCAACAAATGCTGTCACATGAGAGACAAGCCTGCAAGCAGACTTACATCAATTATAGGAGGCTGGCCCTTGAGTCCAACTTTCAGATGGTTCTTCTTTATATCGCACACAATAAATCTTGATTTAGTTCCAGTAGGCACTGGAACATTTACGGTGACCTCCTGCAGGGTTTGTGTCCAGGAGTAGTTCTCCAGATCAAGGCCATTGCCTCTATTTGGAACTGACGCATTTCAAACATGAAATAAATTAAAAAAACGTTGGATGACCCATAAAACATTTTTCATGATTATAGGGGAAGATATGAAGAAGAGATTATTCATCATGGATAATCCGAATCTGGAATGGACGCCACTAAATCAATCTTGCAAAAGAGATAAACTACTTTCAATCACTTAAAATACTTCATTTTGTGACACTCCCATGGCAAGGACAAACTATTTATAATGTAAATAATAGGAAAAACCATTATAAAGGGAAATTTCTGCAATTAGTAAGACACGCTTTCCTAATAGTTGCGAGAATTTTGTGATATGGGTTAAGACGAGTGCAACAATGCCACATGCTTTCAGCTAGCATCTACATTTTTTCCCCTGGGAGTTGTCCTTTACTTATTTGTTAAATCTTGTTTTCAGGAACAACCGTACCTCTTACGCCGGTCTTCTCCTCCGTCTTCTCCACCTCCATTGCCTCTACCTTCTCTTCCTTCAATACCTTCTTCTCTTCCTCCCTCTCCACTTCCATCGCCGCCTTCTCCTCTTTCCTCCTCCTCTCCTCCTCCTCTGCCTCCGCCTTCTTCTTCCTCCTCCTCTTCTCCTTCGCCGCCCTCACCGCCGATTCGATCTCCGCAGCTGCCGAGCCCCTATCAAGAAAGTCGCTTTCTTCGGCGAGAAAGTCGAAAATTTTCTCCACAAAACCTAGTGGGCTCGACGGATCCAAGGTCGCACTAAACGATATCGTTCTTGCAGCTGACGAGGAAGGTTTGGCGTTCTCTTGCTCATCTTGGAAATCGGAAATTATTGCCATACTTGACTGTACGAGTGCAAGCTAGCGAGAGAACTCGAATGAGTTGAATCGCTCACGAGTTCGAGGTTAGTGTTTGCTTCGTGACGAGGATTTTAATCTGAGATTCTCAGGAACTTAACATGTAAGTTCAAGACCTTAGCAGATGGTTCCAGAAACTTTACCAATTTTGCTGAAAACTCCCTCATACGTTTATAAATTCAATGGCTTACCATTTGTTTTTCTTTCTTGCTTTTTTTTATCCCATATAATGGAAATGGAATATCCACCAAGATTCCAATTTTTATTTTTTAATATAACGATATTTAGTAAATTTTATATATTTATTTTAAAAAACATTTTAACTTTAACTTAATAAGTCCAAAATAAATACATCTTTTTTTTTCCTTTTTTTAATTTTGAAGACATAATAATGGATTATTATTATACCTATAATCATTATTTTTTAGTTATACATTTCATCATATGTGTTGGATTTGAAGTATTCTAATAGAGTAGTGCTACATTCCCGGGATGTAGCCTGAGGATTTCACCGGAAGGCGAAAAATAAATAAATAAATTTATCTTCATTCATTTTTTTGAAATATTTAAATATATTTTAAAAAATAAAAAAAATTTATAACATCATTAAAAAAATACTTATTTCATCATTAAGTAAAAATAAAAAATCCTTGTGATCTGCAAAAATGCTTGGGACCCATTATCGAAGATCCTAATCATTTTTCATTCTAATAAGTTAAAACTACAAGTCAAGCATTGTAAAAACTTGATAGAGTGTGCATTTTTAGCTATTGGAAAAGAAGAGTGCGACATTTTGGTCTTTTACATGTAATATTCCCTCTTTCCATAATCTCATTGTAATGTGGTAAAAAATATGAGTTAAGAGTGTATCGGGTGTGGAGACTATAAACATATATATAGTATTCAAATTTCAATGTTGTAAAATAATAGAATTACGTAAATTCTAAATGGGTCTTTGCACATAAATTTAATTTATATCAATTTAATGATCATGATAGAGTATAATCACGTGCTTTTAGAGATGCGTTAACAACTCAATTATGTCACCTTATTGATTATACTTAAATAAGTTTTACACACTTNCGAGCAAACCTTTAATTTGCAGCTGTTTCCACAGGATTAGCATCACCTAGATTTTAAAATACTGCTGGAGAATTCAAATGAACATGCCTAGTTTTAATCTTGTTGCAGGAAAAATACAGATCACCAGAGATCCGTCGTTGCCAGCTTAGTTCAAGGAGTATACTCCTTGGAAAGGGACCGCCAGAGGAAGTACCGTCGCAGGTATCGAGAAGATAATGCTGAACCTTGGTGGACTTCCTTCAATTTCCACCTACTTGAACCTCTCATACATGACAAGTGCATATTCGGTGCTATTTATAAATACAATGGCAAATACGCACCAACTGATTCGGACGTCCTAGAATATGTTATTGCCTTCCGGGGCACACTCCTCAGGCGAAAGACAATGATGGAGGACATCAAGTCGGACTTAAAATGCTTCCTTAACAAACTTGAAGGGAGGAGTTGCTTTAAGCTTGCCCTGAATTATGTTGAGCGTTTTGTTGAGGTGAATGGAGCTCGAAATGTATGGTTGGCTGGACATTCTTTGGGGTCAGTTATAGCATTGCTTGTTGGAAAGAAGATGATTCTCAAGATGGAATGGTTTCCTAAAGCTTATCTTTTTAATCCTCCATTCCTATCTTTCCCCATAGAGCTGCTAGAGGACAAGAAAGTGAAGAAAATAATCCGCTGTGCACACCGTTTGGCCAAGGCAGGCATCATGTTCCTTGCTTCATAACGTAGTAAGCATCGAATGGTGGACCATTTTGCTTTGTTATCCAGCTGGACTTCTCACCTGTTTGTGAACCCAGATGATATTGTTTGTGTAGCATATATTGCCTACTTCGAACGCAAAGTTGGAGCCGGAGAAACCATGACACTAGCAGAAAATAACAGTATGAGGAATCTAGTCAGTGATGTTGTATTTCGGACAGATTTAAAAGATGCAACGCATCTCCTTCCTTCGGCACATCTAATTGTTAATGAGAGTCACCCAAACAAAAAAGCTGCAGATAATTCTTCTGGTTCAGATTTTCTTGAGGCTCATACAATTTCCCAGTGGTGGCATCCTGATGTTCGTTGCCAATCAACTCTGTATCAATATCGTTAGAGAGTGTTGTCAATTGTTAGTTTGCAATTTACAAGCTACTTTACATTCGTTGGGCAGTTGCATAAAGCTGCTTTCTTTGATACTTTTTTGGGGAGAGTTTGAATGGTAGGCCTCGCCCTTGCTCTAAAAGATAACCACTATCATAAGCGTGGAAACCACGACACTTTTGTAATAAGAAAAATAACCATTTCCT